>BHFT01021991.1:0-74040 GCA_004320025.1 Laticauda laticaudata
GACAGACAGACAGACAGACAGACAGACAGACAGACAGACAGACAGACAGACAGACAGACAGACAGATAGATAGGACTAGTATTATTTGTGTAATGAAATGTCTGCAAGAATACAACCATACTCAGGGACCCTTCATGCATAGATATGGATAGTTGATTGATAGATAAACAAACTGCCACTTATGTTTCTCTTTGAGAGAATCTAGAATCACTTTTTGTTTGCTTTCCACCTGAAGCAAAAGTGTACCTTGTTTTAAGGGAGATGTTTCAGTTTTCACTTTGGTCACTTTCCCTGGCCATGATAGGATTTGACCATTTGGACAAACAAATGGCCATGTTTGGTTTCCTTACAAACAGCACATACATTTATGCACCCACCATGAATTTAAATAGACTAATTAACACAGAGGTGGGGAACTTGTGTCTCCTGACAACCAGCTGAAGAATAACCAAGCATCTTTCTCTATTTGTGAAAGTTGTGGAAGTACAATGTGCCAACATCAGGACGGACACAGATTCCCCCAGTTTGGATGTAGTGAAATTTGTAAATGTTTTCGTTGAATTCCAGACCACATTCCTATATTTAAATACAATTGGTTTGACCAATGCTTCTATTTCAAACGTTGGTTTCCAGGCCACAAATTAAGCCCTCTGCAATATGAGTCTCTGAATTTGAGGCCATATTAAACCCAACTTGAAGCAAGAATCAAACTTAAAATAACAATTGTGGAATCAACAATTCTGGAATAAAAAAACATGGGCAACCTGAAAGGAATTTAAATGTGTTGCTCTTTTTATGGAGAAGGAAGGGCTTCTATAATTTTTGCCTGCTGCTCTGAGATTCTTTTGGAAAGAACTGAGCTACAGAACCTTTCAGAAAATTGTTGCTATTCTAATCAGCATTAGTATTGCTCAGCTTTGTTCAAATAAAGGATTGCTTTGCAATTTGACCCAACACTTGACTGGTTTAACTGACTTGTCGATGTTCATGTATGATAAGTTGGAAAAAAGCCAACATTTTTTTAAAAATGCAGTAACTTCCCAGCTCTCCATACTGATATCCTTCAGGTACATTGGACTATAAAGCCCATCATGTTTGAAAAGATTAGATTGATCACATTTTTTTTTTCTCAAGGTACATAATTTCTCAAGCAAAAATCAGATTTCTTCACCAAGAATTTCACCTGAAATATCTTAAAATTTCTACCTGGCAAGAAGTTAGGCTGCCATTGTAACTATCGTTTTGAATCCTAAATATAAAATGTAACATCCATAGAAAGAAGGTGCAACATCAGACTGTCATAAACATTTCATCTTCCTCTACAATGCCAGGATTCTCCCATCTGCTGCCCCCCCCCCATCTTTTCCCCAAGAACTGCTTTTATCACTCAACACCTTGTTGGCTCTGATTGCAGAAAATGCACCTTATAAATATATGATAACCATCCTGTAATAGGGAGTGTGACAATTTACTTCACAGTGCATTTCAGGCTGCTAATTGATCGTTTCAGTCCAGGGACTATGCAGAATAAATTACAGCCATCAAAAGGATATCACAGTTCATTCTTGTGGAATGCTGGCTGTGTCTTTTCTTGCTCGTCTTTTGTTAAAATCAACCGCGTGGCTGTTACTTGGATGGGCAACCGTTAAGCAAACATCAGCTACAGACGAAGGCCACAGGAGGGCGCTCTATTTGCATCCTTTTGCAAGCACAGGATTTAGGTTTGCCAGTTAACTGCACAGGTAAGGCTGAAACTCTGATTTAGAAATATTCTGGATTGTTTATAAACTGCCAGGATTGTACGAGATAGTGACTATTGCAAACGAGCAAGAGAAAAATTCTAATGAGATTTCTCCCGCTAACACCACTCTTCAATTTTTAAGTTGTCCTTTTTTTTAATGATGAAAATAAAAACAAACGGGCAGTTAATTGTGGGTTAATAATTGGAAAGGAATTGTTTTGGTTTCTGTCCAGATCTTATTTCTTTATAAGTAATATTTTTAAAAGTATACCTAAGGATGCTAGTTCATATCAAAGACAAACAATTTAATAAAACCCATGCATGCAGTAAAATGAAAAGTCAAGAGATGTACTTCATCTGAAATTAATTCTTCCATCATATAAAGTAAACAATATTTTGACTGTATGTAAACTAATATATTTGGGGTATGCTATTAATACAGAATGCACAATTTTTTTTAATCTCCAAAGACTTGATGAGAAACCAATGATTTTCTTAAATAAAAAGATACAACACATAGTATATTGCTTCAAGTTATACACAAATTCACAGGGAATATACCTGTGCATAATATCTATATGTAACTATATACTTGTGCATAAGTTGTACACAAATTTTCAGGTAAACTTAGTTCACCATGCTTATCATAGAGGAATATGCCAGATGTGTTTGGCTTTAGAAAGTTTTGGCTGACAAAGAATGACCGAAGTGTTTGAAAGTTCAAAGTGAATTAAATAAATCTTTCAGGTATTTGTTGGGGCAGTCTTGCAAAGAGCTGAAAGGATAATATCGTTGTTTTTTTCCTCACACATATTTAAATTTTTAAAAGGCTGGGGGGGCGGGGGTGCCCGTCGGGGGTCTTGTTTTTTTTTTTTTTTTTTCTTCTTCGAGCCGACCGCAAAAATTGCTGAGGCTCGGTACTCCCAGCGGTGGACTTTAATTCTCCCCCTCTGCATCTTCAGCTGAGGGCGAGGCGATGGCTGCCGTGTGGTATGTATGGACTCGGCGTTGGTTAGCGGCAACTTGTATTGGAGTCAACCAGGCGCACACCATAACCAGCGTGATTCAACAAAAAAGTAACTTTCCTACCGGCAACCCCGCCACCATTCCCCTCGCCATTTCAACGATGTTTGTAATATGACCTCTTAATTTGAGGGAGGTGTTTAATTCATTCACCTATAAGACATGCTGGGATTCCTATGCGAGAGGCCGTATTTGTAGAGAAACAGGGTAGTCGTATATGGGAAAAAAGAATATGCATGCAGCAGAACTTCCCTGTTAGAAATCAGAATAAAGGTTTATCATTGTTGAAAACATAGTATACAGCTTTCTTAATTAGTACTGTCCTTGCTTTTATTTGTAGCTGTAATCCTTTCTTTCACCAATATACCTAATCAATCCTTAGTGAAGGAGTCACACTGGTAGTGAGCGCTAAACTGTGTGGACTAGGCTTACACAGTTTACTAATCCAAAATCAAACAAATTGGATTATGTTTCATGCCAAAAAGCATGAGTCAAACCACTGTGGATTATAAACCTGGTTTATGGATAGATTCAATCAATTGTGGCTTATTGAACAAAACATAGTTTGCCATTATAGTATTTTATCAATCTAGCCTTGGGTTATCTGTTATCACCAAAGAAAGACTTCATGCATGGGACAGGCTGGTCTGACTAAAATTGGAACAGCAAGATATTCGTAATTAACCTAATTCCATGCTGTTTTCAGTGGAGGCATTCTAAACATTGTCCCAAAGATGCTTTTTCAAAGGGCAAATGGACTTTGTTTTTCCTTGAAGATGTTTTGCTTCTCATCCAAGAAGCTTCAAGTTTCTTCAAGGAAAAATAGAATCTAACTGCCATTTGAAAAAGCACTTTGGGGCCACCATGACCCGAATCACGGAGAATCTCCATAGGCATCTAAACATGACTAAATCAGAATTTACCCCATTAAATATGAGAATGCCTGAACTGGTAAAGAAAATTCATAGCATAAAATTGGCACTTATCTTCATTTTTTATTCAGGCAAACTCTTGTTGAATTAGTGTTAACATTTACTTCAGTCAAAAGACTGCTGTTATGAGTATGAATTGCCAAAACACATAATTCCACTTCTGATTATTCATGCTGTGCTAATGAGAAATTATCCTTCTCTAAAATGCAAGAACTCCAGGGCATTGATTTCAGGATTTTTTTCTCTCCTCCTCCTCCTTCTTAGGAAAATGTCCTTAAGGTTAAAGAAACCATATATACAGTCTAGCCAGAATTCTGCGCTCATAAAAACTACCACAGTGAAATGCAAACCTTGTTGTGCTATTTTTGTACAGGCATAATGAAATGTATTTGAAGAAAGGAAAACCAGGACATCTGAGTGAAGTTTCTGAAGTTCCCTCTGCCAGAAGAAGAGGGAAAAAAACACCACTGTTGAAGTAAACACAGATGTATACTTTAAAGGTTCATTGCACGACACACACATCACATGAAATATATCTTGTCTCAATTTCATCTTCAAACTAATTCACGGACATTTTATATTGGCATAGTTTTATATTACCTGCTTGCATCTAAGTGATAATACAGGTAAAGTATCTGCAAACTTGGCATATGTGCATACGTGAATAAATGAAAGAGAGGAGGGTATGCTTATTTTTTCTTATTACATTAATTAATTGGTGGAAATATACATTTAGTGAGTAAAATTAACAAAACTGTGGATATTTCTTAAATACTGTTGGGGATAGAGAAAGAGAAATTTGTCAACACTGGTTCCTTCCTTCCTTCCTTCCTTCCTTCCTTCCTTCCTTCCTTCCTTCCTTCCTTCCTTCCTTCCCTCCCTCCCTCCCTCCCTCCCTAATATTAAGAGCTAGGCTAGCTCTCTGTATACCCCCACAAAAATCAAATGTAACCCTACTCTTATAATTAGCTAGCCTGCACAAGAAAGACCTGTTTTCCAGGAAAGGAGCAACAGGGAGATAATACTTTTTAATTTTCCTCAGAAAAATCTCTTGAGAAAATATCTACTGCTCAAATTCACATGGCCTTGGACTTATCAACACTTATAGGATTCTGTTCATCCAGTTATGACATCCTTAGGCATATCTGTAGCTGCCTTTACCAACCTTGTACCAAAGACAATGTTATCTGGGAATGATGGGATTTGCAATCTTACTGTATTCAGAGCGAGTTAAACAGGGGAAGGCAGCCATATGCTCAAATTTGTCCCTTAAAAATGAATATTATTTTTCCTCTTTTTCTAAATCTTCTCTCCTTTCTACACTTTTGTTACATGACTGAATATAGATGTGGTTAAAAAGATCTTCTCTATGTTTAATACAAAACCCATCCACTGGAATTTTAAAGCATAGCTTTTGGGTCTTACGTTTTTCTGCCTCTCAAGAAAAGAAATGGAATTAAATAGAATTTTATTTAATTTGGGAGGCTATAAAGTTCCTTACCTCTCTTCTGTCTTGCTTTTGTTAAAAAAAATATTACAGAGAACTCTGTAGAGGGTTTTGGGTACATCTGAAAAAAAAATTAACCATCTGAAATTTAGATAATTTGGATATGCCATAATTATAAGATGTCACACTGACATGATATGTAAAGGAGATGCTACTATATCGTCCTGGGAAACAAGGTCTCTACATCTGCTAAGGGTTTTAACAAATAATTCTCAGCCTTCTTGAAAAACTGCAACTCCTTGTTTCCTCCAAGGAAACCATGACAATGAAAACTATCATTTAAATTGCTAGTGCAGATGCACTTAACATTACATTCCTCCAAGGACTTGCTAGAACTAAACTTAACATTTTTTTTAAAAAAAAAAGATCATAAAAAAACAATACCTTGGTCTTCTGTTTAGTACCTGGCAGTGCATTATTAACATTTTAAAATATATTTCAAAATGTATAAAAAATGTATGGTGTTTTTTTCTTCTCTCCATACAGTTGGAACTGTAATTACATTTAGCACCCAAATTATCCGGGCTTTTTAAAATAGATTCCTAAAGATCTAACACTGAAAACCCAAAGGCTATACCTGTTAATATTACAGCCTTTTTTGCTAGTTTAGAGTTTTAGTGCTGATTATAGCCTCTGGTTCCTCTTTATCAGCAGCAGAAATGAAACATTCTATTCAAAAATGTTTATTAATGTACAGTTTTTAGAATTTGGCTTATTGTTCCAGTATTCGGGAAGCAAAGCGTAGGATAAAAAGTTTGCCTCTCTGCCTTGCAGTATCAGCTGTACATAGAAAGGAAAAATAGGCTCTCCCTGTCATTTTGCCTTCCTTTCCATCTCATCCACAGGGATGGCTGGTGTTACCCAAGGTCCATGGAAAGTTGTTTAAAGCCAACCAACAGTATGGCAACTTCTTTCTGAAATTTGCTTGGGAAGCTCAAATGTAAGAAAACGCCGTTGATGGGAGTTAATTGATTTAATTGGATGCTGCTGTATTAAAATTCCTTTCTGTAATTACTCTTCTTTTTTTTTCTTCTTTTTTTAAAGTGCTTTTTACATTGTGAGTGAGCAATTTCATTTCTCCTCCCTTTGGATGAAGATGGAGAGATGATTCAGGCTCTTCTAAATAAATAATTCAGCCTTTCTCCTCACTCTACTCTCTGATCTCTTGCATATGTAAATTCCCCTCCGGCTTCCATATTCAAGGATCATCCGGATTCTTCTCCACTCTCCCTCCCTCCCACCACCCACCCCCACCCTGCAGAGCATGGTCTCCAGAAGAGGAGGAGTTTGGCTGCCGANCCTCCCTCCCACCACCCACCCCCACCCTGCAGAGCATGCTCTCCAGAAGAGGAGGAGTTTGGCTGCCGATGACAAGATAAGATTCACATGCTGACACACCATGGAGTCAGTATCCGGATGGGAAGACATCTTGATCTGGCCCAGAATTCCTCCTGCACTTCCAGTTTTCCCAACAAAGAGCCCCTTCTCTCTTTTAATGTCTTGGTTATGTTCAACAGCAGGAGTGTCCAACCTTGGAAACTTTAAGACCTGTGGACTTCAATTCCCAGAATTCCCTGGGGCTGGCTGAGGAATTCTGGGAGATGAAGTCCACAAGTATTAAAAGTTCCGAGGTTGGATACCTCTGCACTACAGCATGGTTGCCTAACTCGGGGCGTTCCTCCTCTGTAACAGGTTGTTGCATTCAACCCAGACCAAGAGGGATTTTTCCCAGGTCAGGAAGTGGTTCTGGCTCAGCAGGGCAAGGGAGAATCAGGATTCATCCTAACAGTGGAGTGCAAAAAACAACATTGAACCTGAAATGTGCCTGTGCTAAAACAAGTCATGGAAATGCCAGCAGAACCACCAAGGGCTTTGCAAACTTAAGAACTCATGCAATATGGAAAATCAACACAAGGGGCAAATCTCGCCCACCATCTTTTGAAGCAACGGATGGTACTCTTTTACCAAAAATTGTATGTTGCATTTAGTTCAGTGGTGGGATTCAAGGTTTTTTTTACTACCGGATCTGTGGGCATGGCTTGGTAGGCATGACAGGGGAAGGTTACTGCAAAATCCCCATTCCCTCCCCACCCCACTAACCTGCTTTCCAGCTCTGTTCTCCTGTGCAGGGCAACTAAGGAAGACCCAGCCAATCAGCCGGGACTCGGAAGGCAGAGAATAGATGGGGGTGTGGTCAGTCAGAGGTGGTATTTGCTGTTGAGGTGGTATTTTGGTTCTCTGAACTACTCAAAATTTCCGCTACCGGTTCTCCAGAACTGGTCAGAACCTGCTGAATACCATCCCTGCCTTAGTTCCACTTAGGTAAGAATTTGGTAGCAAGCCAGTTTAAAAGAAATGTTGCTCTCTTTTGCCCAGTTCTAGATTATTAACTGAGTTTATATCTCTTTAATATTTGTCAGTTGCTTTCAAAGTTGTACGCTTTGGTTAAAAATAGTGATAGCCAGGACTACCGCTGAATCCTGTTGTCTTTCCTCCCATCTGTGTGCACTTCTAGGTGTCCCTCCCTTCTCAGTTTGAAAAGAAAAAAAAAAACATTATTTACGAAGAAAGGAAAGACTCCCAGGAAGTTGAATGACTGTTTTTATTTGCGACGAGTAAGAAACGGAAGACGAAAATAAAGTGTAACACTGCATTGCAAAAGAAGACCATAGCAAAGGGACAGCTGCCTCAAAAAAAGCAATTGAATATCAAAGGGGTGTGTGTGTTTGAATTCTCCTTTAAGCTCAATGAAGTATGAAGGACTTGATCATCCACCCCTTCAGCTGCCCTCTGAATAGAATGCAAGGGTGACATCTTGCTAACAACACCCAAATGTGTATATTTAATTGTGACCTGCTTGCGTGTGTGTTCCCGTTCAGGGAGGGTGCAGGTGACAAGACAGATATATACACACACATACACACCTCTACACATATCAAGAAGGGAATAATAACTGAATACAGCTGGTTCTGAGTTCACAGGCAAACATATCAGTACAAAGTCACCTGCTTTCTGTGGAGTTTGTTTTGTTTTTTGCACCTCCCGTGTTTTATTGACTGTTTGTGTGATGTGGCACAGGAGAGGGACAAAGTAAGAAGAGTTTAAAGTGGCCCAGTTTACGATGCAAACATGCAGATGAGATCAGAGATCTGACACCCGTGTTTCGCTCAGGACTTTAAAGGGAAGAATAAGACAGGGCCTCTCCTGCTGTGGAAAAAAAAAAAGAAAAAAAGAAAACAAAAAGGAGAAAAGATGATGTCATTTATTTTTTCTTTTTTTTTTTAGAGAGAGAGAGAGAGAGAGTGCAACGTGATCTTTTCAATCACTCAATCACGTTGCTAGTAGGATCAACGCCACGTCATGCAGCTTCCTATTCCCCCCTCCCCCAAATGAGAAGGAAGGATCCTTGAGCATCTTTTGCAGATTTGATGATCCACCTACCCACATCTCATTTAAAAAATATTAGATGCAAATCCTGCACAACCTCATTGGTCACACAACACACACATACATAGTTAGGAACCCTGGCTCTGTTCTTTTGACAAAATTCCATAGTGGAAGATCATTGCCAGAAAACTCGGTCAAGTGATATATATGGCAATGATCTTCCACTGTCGATTCTGGGGGGGGGGTAGTGAAAAGGGACCCTTTGCTCACTCTACGTCCTCCTTCTGATAAGTACAATTCTATCCTTGGGAAGGTCTGCTTGGGTCTCCTTCTTTGTGGCTTTCCCAGGATAGGATAAAGCACATTATTTTATTTTAATTTCTCCATGACTTTTAGCTTTCGGGATTCTTTATTTTTGTTTTATTTTTTAGCTTTTAAAATTTCTGATGGGTCAGATATATATTGGTTGTTTGATTTGTAGTGTGTGTTTGCATTCTTTTTTTTTTTGGTGGTGGTAAATACAAGCTGCCTTGGGAATTCCTGCGGAAGAGCAGTATAGATATTTCTGTAATAAATAATAAATAATAGCTAAAGTTAGTAGAGTTATGGCATTGCACTGATTTTATTGTGCACTCCATCTTGAAGGCATGAGGCAGTTAAGAGTAATTAAAAGTGTAAAATATAGCATTAAAATACAGTAAGCCCCTTCCCCAAGCAAAAAAATTTAATACAATATTCTACTCCCAATTACAGCCTTAATTAATGACCCCTAAAAGCTACTCCAGAAAGGAAAATATCCCAATGCTTCCAAAATATCTTCATTCCCAAAATATATTCTCTAACAACAGCCATATTTGGTCTCTGTATCTTCTCTTTATTGTGAGAAATATGCATACCTCAATTGTAAAAAATCTACTATTCGCCATTCTTGTGTATCACAAAGAGATACAATTGTACGGTGTGTGTGTGTGACAAAATACACAATCTGCAAGCATAAGCTATGTCATTTCTCTTCTGATATTCAGGATTTGAAAGGCTGTTTTAATGAAAATGACATCATTCATGTTAAGATGGAAACTCTTGTTGCCTTGAGGGAATCTCAATTTTTGAAGAGGATTGAAATGTTTACTGAGCAGGGTGGGGGGTAAATTAAAGGGCACAACCCAAAACATTTTGTGTCTATGAAATGGCTATAAGATGCGGGGATCTGAAAGGAATATTTGGAGCAGGAACATTTCATATTTCTCTGTAGAGTCTACCTACTACTATCAAAAGAAGGAGCTACATTCCTGCATCAGAGCTTGTCCATTTACTTACATATACTCAGCATCGAGGATGCAGCTGTAGAGGTGGTCAACAGTATTAAGTATCTGGGGGTGCAGATAACTAACAATTTGAACTGGTCTCTCCACACTTAGTGAAGCATGCAAACCAGCATTTGCTTTTCTTGCATTGCATTTCCTCCTGTCCTGGCCACTTTTTACAGAGGTATGACTGAGAGCATTTTAACAAACTGCATCACTCTTTGGTGTGGTGGCAGCATTGCCTGTGATAAAAGGTCCATACAGAGGGTGATGAGGACAGTGGAGAAGGAAATAGGAAGCTCGCTTTCCGTTATTCAGGATACTGCTTATAAGCGCAATGGGCTTAGAGCTCAAAGCATTGCTAGAGACCCCACATACTCACTTTATGGTCTGTTTCAGTTGCTCCCCTCTGGGAGGAGGTTTTGAAGTATCTCTACTAGGGCTACCAGATTCTGTAACAACTTTGTTCCCTATGTCAAACTCATGTTGTCACTCATGTTGTCACGTGACGTATCACATGACTATTTTCCCCTTCTCTAAACCAGGTGTGGGCGTGGTCAGTGCGTGACCTGCTGGCCGGGAATTTAACAGCCCTGCCCTATGCCATCCATCTGGTAAAACTCGCTAGATCCATTTTTCTCGCCATGTACATGTACACATCTAGACTAGACTGTCATGCCCCTGGTGGAGACTGACTCTGAGGAAGAGGAGGAACAGCCAACAGGGAGTGGGAGTGTGGCTCCAGAGGTGGTGGAGGAGGCTGGGGAAGGGCAGAGGCCGGCTGAGCAGTCAGAGGAGGATCCAGGCCCATCCCCTACCCTTCCTAGGTCAGGTAGGGAGGAGAGGATCAGGGAAAAGCGAGGTCTACTCAAGAGGAGATTCCCATGATCCTCCTCATGGCTTGCAGGTGGGAGCTATGTATATAAGTTTCCAACTGCGCAGTTAGAATTGCTGAAGTCAATTAGTGTTCACCTTGAAAGAGGCTTATCTTTGCTGGCGTTCTTCCCATGGACTTCTCAGCTATTTTCCTAGAGTTTATAATTAGTTATCTCAGCTTGCTTCAGAACTCTCATCAATGCTGTTTGTTTTGATTTTCTGTTTGCCTCCTTAATTATTTTTGTGACTTTAAACTGTGCCTAATAAAACAGTGAAGTTAAGTTGAAGGCTTTACCGGACTTTAATATATGTTTTGGGTTTTGGGTTATTTTGAGAGACTACGGTCATCACATAGACTGTGTTGTATCTTTGTGTTATATAATATACATGGCTATGTGGGTATATGCATATTTATTTAGTCATGTTTATGTAGTGTGTATTGGAGGTGGTGACCCTTTGAGAGCTGTATTCAATGAAATCTCATGTGAATGTATGCCTATTAGTGGAGGTTCAAAGTGACAATAAAGTTATTCTAAGTCTAAGTGGGATGTCTGTCTGAAGCCGGAAGGAGCTCACCTGTTTTGGGAGGAGCCTGGTTCATTCGGCATGAGTCTTTTTGGGCAATGTTTGAACAGGATGAGATGTCAACAGGGAGGTGAGCTTTTACCCCGGATCCTGTCCCCTCTGCCTCCCCCCCACATCAGTCTCTTTTACTTGTTCACAAGACCATGAGCAGAATTAGGAGGCGTTTAACTTTTTGCCAGACGCTTTCACCATGGCTTTGCATTTTGTCCCTGGGACTTTTAAAGGAACTAATAACATTCTCAGTGAGGGGCAAATCCTGTTAATGAACAAATTAAAGTTCAACCTGTTATTCAAGTTCACAGCTATGGGCCTCCTTACAAGCTGCTCTTTTAATAAAGAGTTATACATGTTACTTTCTTTCTGCCCCCCACCCCTTTGATTAACTTCTCTCAAGGCTTTCAGATCCATGCCTCTGTCTAAAAGCAATGCCTTTTCCAAAGCCTGGATGAAGGGAGCCTTAATCCCACCTTAATTTAACAACTTTTGTAAAACACATAAAAGCTTTGGCACAACTTTTGTGTGCTCAGATGACTCCATCTGAGCCCAGAAGACTCACAAGATGGAACTCCACATCCCACAAGTTCTTGCTTACTCTCTGGCCAGCTCTTTTTCTTTGAATGTGGGGAATTTCATTTACTTTCTAGAGATTTCCATGAGCAGCAGATTCCATGGTGGAATTTCTATGAGCAGATCAGATCCCCAAGGAATCCTAGGCTGACCTCAGCAAAACAGAGGGAAAATGTCCCTCCTCAATGCACTGCTCTGGTTGCGACTTCTAGGTTTCCCCGGTCGGTCCACATCACAAGAACAGATTGGAGTATCAATTCTAGAGTACCCAGCCACCCTCACAGTTTTAATCTAAGATGGGGGTCTCCAACCTTAGCAATTTTAAGACGTGCAGATTTCAGCATTGCTGGCTGAGGAATTCTGGGAGTTTAAGTCCACAAGTCTTAAATTTGCTAAGGTTGGAGACCTCTTGTCTAAAACAACTCTGGATTATGATTCTAGTTTCAGGGTACAAAGTCAGGGAAGATGTGGCACCTGAAATTTGATCAAATGTGATACCACTAAAAGGACAGCCTTTCTTCGGTGATGCTAATGTCCCTTCTGCAGTCTTCTTGCACCATCTTTCCTTCCGTTTCTCTCAAGGAAATAGTTGAAGACTGTGTATTCAGCATGGCTGGTTTCCTGGCCCCCTTCCCTTAAATCTGGTTGTAAAGCATGCAAAAACCACACTTTCTGTTTGAGATGTTGTAAGGCAGACAGGTTTGATTAAAGTTGTTGGTGGATTAGATACCAACATGATTGTTGGCGGATCAAAAAATACAGCTAAAAACATGGTTCATATTAAGCTGAAGAAACATAGGTGGAGTTTAGGAGTCTTATTTACATTCTTAGAATCCTTGCTACGTGGCTTTTCTGGATGTGGTTCATAAACAGTCTTAAGTTGGTGTAGAAGTTAATTTCAGGAGCTTTCTCACTCCAACTTGTATCCTTGCCTTTGAGCTATCCTTCTATTTGTTGTGGCCATTTCCTCCAGTGATATTTAGACACATCTCTGTCCTCAGATGGAGTGGTCCAAGAGATGCCAATCTTGAGAAAAACTACTTGTCAGAAATGCCTGTGACTGAGGGATTGCAGGGGTGGGATTCCAAAATCCCAGCAACCGGTTTGCTGCCCGGTTGCTGGATGGGCATGACCATGGTGGGCGTGGCCTACCAGAACTTCTGGTAGGGACATTTTTCACCCTCCCAAGGATCCTGAGGCTTCCCCCAGGCCTCTGGAAGGGTGAAAACAGCCTCCCCTGGGCTCTGGAAGCCCACCGGAAGCCGGAACCAGGCCAGTTCCCAGACTTCCAGAAAGCCCGTTTTTCCCCCTCCCAGAGCCTCCTTACCTGCACTTACCTGCATCGCATGGAGACTCCTGGGAGGGGAGGGGCAGGGTGGGTGGGGGAAGCCGGTCAGTTGAAATACCGGTTTGGCGAACCCGATGAAAACTTAACATCCGGTTCACCCAAACCAGTCCGAACCAGTAGAATCCCACCCCTGGGGGATTGCATGATATTTTTGTACCTAGGACCTGTTTTTACCATGAGGGCAAAAGGCAAAGAGTTTTAAGAGTCTTTGTGTCTGATCTATTGTTGGTTTAGACAATAACAATAGACTTCTATCCTGCTTCACAGTGCTTTATAGCCCTCTCTAAGCGATTTACAGAGTCGGCATATTGCTCCCAACAATCTGGGTCTTCATTTAACTGACCTTGGAAGGATGGAAGGCCTGAGTCAGACTTGAGCCGGTCAGAATCGAACTCCTGGAGTGAGCAGTGAGAATCTACCCTTCATCTTTCTTGGACTTTCCTCTCTTCAAAATGTAGCGCAGGCAAAATTGAGGGTTTTCTATCTGACATATTTCCTAACAAATCTAACTTCAAATATATTGAATGTCTGCTAGAATTAATCAATAGCTAAGTGCACATTCTGTACCCAAAACAACATGAGTATTTTATACTTTTTAAATGGGACTTGCTTAGTTATTCGGTGTTCTGTTAACACTCTTCACATGCCTAGGAATACCTTCGTTAACAAGTTCTTATGCTGCATTCAAGTCTCTAATTGGTGATACATTGAGTAGATGAAAAGCTGGACCAGTCAGTTGCTCTCAGCCCAACCCACCTCACAGGGTTGTTGTGAGAAAAAGTAGGAGGAAGAAGGAGCATTACGTATGAACGCTGCCTTGAGTTATTCATTAAAATAAAATCAAGATTTAAAAAAAAATCTAAAAACATTTACTCAGTGGAGAATCCTTTCCTTTGTTATTCAGGTCCAAATGAAAATACATGAAAATAACTTGTGCTTTCATATCTGATTCTTGAGTGTGGATGAGCTATGGATTTAATACTTTCACCATTAAAATGTTGCCCAGAATTTCTTGGTGCCCAAATATGGAGAACCAACCTATTTCCCTAACCCCAGTCAGGGTACACTGTACCTAAAATCAGCTGAATTATTTTAGCACCCAAGGCATCAGATATCACAAGGACATTTTTCCCTCGGTGACAGTAAAAAAAAAATACAGTGATCATTAAGGAACAAAGAAATTACAGGCTTTGAATCAGATGCCTTGCGGTGCCTAATGGGAAAGCTGGATGTGAACCTTTGAACAGAGTTACACTTGTTCTCAAAGAGTAGCACTGTCTCCTGACCTGCCCATCATTAGACATAGGGGTTCAAGAAGAAGCAGGCAGTATGGTCATCGCTTACCAAACAACAGTTACCATCTACATATTCACACATTACATACTTTCCTATGTCCCTCAATCTT
Organism: Laticauda laticaudata; assembly: GCA_004320025.1. Classification (NCBI taxonomy): domain Eukaryota; kingdom Metazoa; phylum Chordata; class Lepidosauria; order Squamata; family Elapidae; genus Laticauda; species Laticauda laticaudata. The sequence continues at coordinate 14,676 of BHFT01021991.1, forward strand.
AGGTTAGCTACCCAGACCTTTTGTCAGCCACAAACAACCAGATCCATGTGTAAAGGGTTCAAGCAGACTACTTTCGTGTTTTTCTGCCTCTAGTACAAGAATCTCCCAAGACTGCTTGACTTCTCTTGGGAACAAACAGGTAAGATCCTATGAAGTTGAGAGGTCAAAGTCTCTCGCGGCTTTGCAAAGACTCAATGCTAGCTTCCCACTTGATCCTTTCCCTTTGCTTGGCTGGGTTGCTAGCTTCCCAACACCTTTAAGTCAAAGAGACCAGCCCTTGGAATCCTTAGAAACCAGCTGCATCCTGAGCCAAGATTTATTATCCTCTGTCATTTACTAGACTCAGGGAAGATGAAAAGCTGTTGAGAAGTAGGATCTTGGTAGGATGGTCCCTTCTACACATTGCCCTTCTTGAGGCAGCATGGGGAACAAGAGGGACTTATATAGTATTACTACACAGCGCTTCTCCACCCCCCTCTCCAATCTCCCCAATGCCATCCTCACAGTATACACACCACAGCTGATCTTGAGAGACTAGCCAGATGCCTACGAGAACAAGGGAGGACACGAAGTCAACGGAAAAAAAAAATTTCCGGGGACTCGTGCACAGTACCTTGATATAATCACCATGACAACTTGCCATCTATGAGCATACAAATCATGGAGATGAAATAGACAAAAGATTAGGCTGCCCTGAAAAGTACAATAAGTTTCTTATTTAGCATTTAGATAACTGCCTTGCTTTTTGGAGCAGGCTTCAAAGTTGAACCCAGTTTAGACCAAGAGGATTAATTCTTTCTCCCGCATGCTTCATTGAATCTCTCATTACCAAACTTTGTCTGTATTGATGTAAGATTTGATTGAAGATTAGAGCATTTAGCAAATCTTGCTTTTCTGCATGTATCAGGCCTTTTCAAGCACAGCCCGGCATTGCACCACTGGTCAATACCCTTACTTTTATCCAGTGTCTGCTTCATTTAAACTTAATCAACTCCATCAATGAACTGGAACAGGGAAACATCCCTCTGGTAAGAATGCAGTGCTCTTCTTAGATCATTCCCTGCTCCCGTTCCCCAATCTGTCTGTGTTAAACTCAAAACTGCACTCGGATGAACTTCATCAATATGATAATGGCAATTGGGGGGTTAGAGCTATCTGTATCTATGTTTACCTAGAAAGGCGGCAGGGGGGAGAAAAGGAGAGCTGAAGCAAAACAGGTACAAGGGCTAGTATTTATTGTTCCTACTAAGAACGCCTTAGTTTTTATTTTATGCAAAAAGAGAGAAATATTCTGTCCCAGTGCCCAGCCTTCCTCAGTTATCATGGATCTTCCTCAATGGCATCTTTTTGATAGGTCTTGTTGAGGCTTGGAAGATATAATAAATCAAATCAAATCAAATCAAATCAATCAACCTCATCAGCATTTCATTTTCAATCAAATAACACCTATGGAAACTATATGTCTGCATGGAGGGGAGGAACCAAGGGCTGAAGACGAGCACCAACATTTGATTTAGGTTACAAATGCACGAAATGTTCTATGCCTACAGGATCCTAAGCTTCAATTCAGTTGTATCAATTCAATAAAGTATCAAATAATCTGCACTGAAACCAAAGCATGTGGAATCCTTTGGAGCTGAGATCCAGGTTATATATGATGAATCTATGTATGGTATTTGGAGCGAGCGTGTTCTGGGATGGAAAGCAGAAGGGAAGACAGAAAGCCAGTTGTGTGTAGCAGCAATAAAACAGACTGAATGAGAGGTGCTCAAAGTCGTGAGTGGTGGAAAGGCAGGAACGGGAGGTCAAATGGATGCATCGATTGGATGTGGGTTGCAAGGAAGGAAGGAAGGAACAATATGAGAGGGATCTTGGAGTCTTATTGGACAACCAGCTAAACATGAGTCAGCAGTGTGCAGCAGCAGCCAAAAAAGCTAATGCAATCCTAAGTTGTATTAACAGAGGGATACAATCAAGATCAAGGGAGGTATTAATACCACTCTATAAAGCCTTAGTAAGACCACACCTAGAGTACTGCATAATATTCATAATATAAGGTTCACTACATTATAAAAAAGATGTTGAGACTCTAGAAAAAGTACAGAGAAGAGCAATCAGGATGATTAGGGGACTGGAGGCTAAAACATATGAAGAACAGCTACAGGAACTGGGCATGGCTAGTCTAGTGAAGAGAAGGACCACGGGAGACATGATAGCGGCCTTCCAATATTTGAGGGGCTGCCACAGAGAGGAAGGGGTCAAGCTATTTTCTAAAGCACCTGAAGGCCAGACAAGGAATAATGGATGGAAACTGAACAAGGAGAGATTCAACCTGGAAACAAGGAGAAACTTTCTGACAGTGAGAACAATCAACCAGTGCAACAGCTTGCCCTCGGAAGTTGATGGGAGCACCATCAGTTGAGACTTTTAAGAAGAGATTGGACTGCCATTTGTCAGAAATGGTGTAGGGTCTCCCGCTTGGGCGGGGGGCTAGACTCGATGACCTACAAGGTCCCTTCCAACTCTGATGATCTGTTATCTGTTAATGTGGCAAAAAAGTGTAATAGGTTGGTGGGAAAGTGAGTGGGTGCATAAATGGATAAACAACAGTGGTAAAGGCAAAGAAAGATGCAGTCAAGATGGTGTGAAGTAGGTGCCCAAGAGTAGCATGGAAAAAAGGAAAACAGATTAGCCATCAGATTGGCATATAGATCACTTTGGATAGGAAGGGAGAGAGGAGAAAGGAAAACCATTATTGCCATTAAGACTGAAGCTCAGATCAACCTGGACAATCCAGATAACACTGAACACTATTAGAACAATCCATCCAAATGTCCAAGCCATCCGTGGTTTTCTCTATGCACTAAACTACATTTTGTGCATGTCCCTAAACTAGAGCACCTGATTTTGACTGCAAATATCTAGATGATTAGTAAGTTCCCAAAGCTTTAGCTCCTGGATGGCAATCTAAAAGTTGCCCACTTTTTTGTTTTAACAATATTAAATTAACTATGTTTTTTCTTGACTCCCAGAATCCTTTCTCTCAAGACTCAGGTCTACAAGCCAGCCAAAGTCAAACCTGCCCAGGAATTCAAGGAATAGTAAGGCTGTTGTGTATAGAAATTAGAAGACTCCAAATAACTAAATCTGATTGGCCAAGCAGGCCGCACTAGGATTGGTCATAAAGGCACCATTGCGATTGGCCCGCCAGATGGCGGGGAATTTTCAAAAGAACTGTCATTGGCCGCAAGCCGCGAGCAGCTGCTATAAAAGCGCTGCACGGCTTCGGCAAATGTTCTGCTACAAGTCACTAAATTGTTTAAATAAAAAGCTGTTGTGACAATGGTCTCGCTAACTTTATTATCAAAACGGAACACTGGTGACAGAGGATGGGATCGTCTTAGAAGAGCGAGACTGAAGCACGTGGCAACAAGAACCGAGCAACAAAATGGCCGGTACCAATTGCACGCCCGCACCGTTCAACCCAGGCCAAAGACTGGGAGTCATACATTGGACCGCTTTCTGATGTTCTTAGAAAGCAACGAGCTACAAGAAATACCGATCAGAGGAAGAGAGCCGTATTCCTACGCACTGTGGCCCTGCCTTTTCAAAAATGGCCCAAGGCGTTAGGGCCAAACCGTGGGACGTAAAAAATGCATGGCCAGAATTAAACCAAATGCTACGAGCTCCATTAACGTGCCTGTGGTCTCCAATCTTATTAAAAGGCACGAATTCTATAAGCGAGACCACGAGAAGCGCGAGAGCATCGGAGATTTCGTAGCAGCCCTAAGAAATATCGGAGGAGCCTGAGAATTTCTCAACATGGACAAAGCCATGAGAGACCGCAATGGTCCTCGGATTGAAGGACGCTACATTCCAAAGCAAGCTACTAAACACGACCGAATATAACAGTGGCTGAGGCCATCGCAGAAAGCCACCGCCACTGGAAGCAGCCAAGAATGACGAGATGGTCAGAATTCTCGCTGCATACAATCATCGCATACACTCATCCATCGCCCAGGAAAAACAATCACCCATTTCCACCCTTCAGATCGAGATATGGCCGAACCTGCCACTAACTGCAGCAGACGTCACTAAAACTACCGCGAAAAATCCGCTGACAGCTCGGATTCTGCATTGGGTACGTAAGGGCTGGCCAGATGAGGATAGAGGCAAGACTTTTAAACCTTTTCACACCAGCAGACTGAACTGTCCATTGAAAAGGATTGTATACTATTATTATCGGCAAATGTTCCGCTACAAGTCACTAAATTGTTCAAATAAAGAGCTGTTTGTTGGAACACCGGTCTCGCGTACCTTTGTTGTCAAAATGTAACAAAGGCCATTGGATTTTCTAGGCTGGCCTAGCCCTATGATTTGATTTGCTTGTTTTTAAGGTGACTAACTCCTTCACGAAAGGGGAAAGGAGGTTCTGAGAGTGATTACGGCAGATCATGAGAGCTTCTGAGGGACATATGGGTGAGAAACAGTGATGGCATTCAATTTTTTTTTATTACCGGTTCTGTGAGTGTGACTTGTTGGGCCTGGTGTAGCTTGGTAGGCATGGGAGGGGAAGGATACTGCAAAATCCCATTCCCTCCCCACCCACTAACCTGCTTTCCAGCTCCGTTCTCCTGTGCAGGGCAAGAAAAGAAGACCCAGCCAATCAGTCGGGACTCGGAAGGCAGAGAATAGATGAGGGCGGGGCCAATCAGAGGTGGTATTTGCCGGTTCTCCGAACTACTCAGAATTTCTGCTACCGCTTCTCCAGAACTGGTCAGAACCTGCTGGATACCACCTCTGGGGAGAAGGAGCTGGAAGTACCCTTAGATCTGTTCTCCATCCAACAAGCTCACAGAAAGTAATAGATTATGCTGGCTTGTATTGAAATACATTTCTATCTGAAGTCCAGAAATCTCTTGTGTCTGATAGTTGTGTCTTCACTAGGTGGCCAAATATCTTGGACTGAAGCTGCTCAGAGCACCTGACTCGAGTTTCAATTTTCATCACTAACAACGCCACCTACTATTTCAGAGAGAACCATGTCCCACATCATCCTTTTTTTCTTAGAACGTGAACCCTGACCTTCTTGTCAGAGAAAAATTAGCCATTCCCTTTTGCAAGGAAAGATTTGTAGCCAGGAGCCCAATCTGGTGAGGCATGCAAAGCTTCTTGCCTTGAATTATTTGCCAGCTTTCTCCCCCATCTCAACAAGTTTCTCTGTTGTAGAGGACAGATCAATCAAAGCTGACAGGGTGCCTGGGAAGGTTTTACTGTGTAAATCTGGACCTCTTGTCCCGTCCCGTGGCTGCTGCATCTGTATATCATTTTTATATGGCTACCAGTAGAGCAATTTCCAAAGTATTTGCAAGGAAAATGGATGTCCCCATCTGTTCGCAGCATCATAAATGTGCCACTTTTAGAGGCTTTTCCCTGGTAATCATATCTTTAATGATGAACAAACTTGTGATATATACCTTTCCATAAAATGGGGTTTTTTTTCTTTCACTTTATTGTGATTGGCTGGAATAAATAGCTTTTCCATATGTTAGGGAAATAAAATATAAGGATTAGCAAGGCTTGTTTGCCAGATCATAAACAAAAGGGACGGTTCATTCCAAAGACTCTGTAAACAGCTACAACTACACAACCAGATCTAGAGGCATTAGCAGGGGAGATCTCAGCTCCCCTGCAGCAAAGGAAAAAAAGCATCCGAAGAAAGACCTCTGTAAAGAATAACTCCAAGATGCCGCCATTGTTCGGTACTTTCTGATGAAAGCATAATTTTAAAGACAGAATCATCATATTAAAATATGTTTACTGTAGCTATTATAGTCCTTAACCTTGATCCTACCATGGGTCTTTGCACTGCAGCTCTTAAGTTGTAGTTCACACTCATGTGATATTTTTTCAGTCCTGATTTCTTAATTACTATGTTTGCACATGCTAAAGCAGAGTTTGTTCAACTGCGGTGCAATAACTCAATAGTAATTGACTGGGTTCACCCATCATCTTTAGATATAAGCCATGATTTGCAAACATGGGCTTGGGACCAAAACAAAATATGGTAACAAGCCTAAATAAATTACATTTCCCATTTAATACGGCATCGGTGTTGCTTTCTGATAGTGCACTGAAAATTAAAGTGGGAGATTTAACTGAAAATCATAGCTTATCAAAAAGCACTTATTATTGATAGGGGCAGGATGAAAAGACTGCAAAGTGTTTAATGAATGCAGTAAGAAGCTGATGGCTGCTGAAGTTCCAGTGAGTTATTTTGGTGACAGTGCTATGTAGTTGTTTATTTATTTATTTTAATCAGTTTGTGCGATCTTCTTGGGTGAACTAAGGATATTGTCTACTGTTGCTTCTGCTTGTTTCTACAACTTGATTTTGAGGATTTGTATTTTTTTTATTAATGTATTATTAATATTAACAAATATTACATCAATTGATATTAAAAATAATTCATTAAAATTAATTGCATATTAGTAGTATTAATTGATTAATGTTTGCTATTAATTTATTATTATGGATCTTTTTTTTCTTCTTCATAATGGTTTTTCCTGCAAGTAAAGGATCTGGTTGTTGTTTTTTTTGGGGGGGGGGTTGCATTCAACCGATTGTTGATCCATTGGTTGTAACAGGAATTGACTGGACCAGCTTGTCACTCAAACTTGATGTCATAGGGTCAGGGAGAATGACTTCCCCAATGTCACCCAGCTGGGTTTCTTGTCTAAGGCTAAACTAGAACTCATGGTTGTCTAGTTACTAGCCGAATATATTGCATGAATTTACAGTCCAATGTTTACTACAGGCATCAAATTTTCACCAAATGTGCACTGATTAAAAACAAAAATGATGACCATTCAGGTCTTCTCAAGATACTGCTTTACGATGCTTCTTGCCCATAATTTGAATGAAAGAGTTGCTCCCTCATGTGAACTTAAGACTTTTAATATTTCAGATAAACTGTCAAAGATCAGGGTTCTCACAAAAGTGGAAGACTCCTTTTTCCTATTCCTAATAGCTATGTCAGATAATTGGTTTTTGAATAATTCAAGCTAATTATGAAATACTTCTACGGCAGCCGCAGCTATGATAACCAGCCTCAAGAATTGCCAAAGACAGTAATAACAAAACATACATTAAGATTTTAATTTTTTTTTCCTCCTGATCCTGGTTGTATGATATAAAGGTGAAGAACAGGATAGGTTTATTTTTCCACCAAAATGTCACAACACTGCAGGAAGACAGCCTTAAACCTATGATATTCAAGGGCAACGTTTTATGAGATCCTTTCTGAGACAGTAAGTCCAAATGAAACCAGTGGATTTTACTTCTAACCGGAGGTATATAAAATATAAAGATTCCCTTGAGTTGAACTCAGTTCCTGGTTATGATATGGCCATGTAGTTTTCTTGACAAAAATAGACCACTATTTTTTCCTGGGATTTAAAACAAGATACCTTCGCAGGGTAACCACTCTCTTTAGCTTTTCTGTTAACCTCCAGTTAAAAGAGGCTGATTCCTGTTTAGTTTTTTTGAGACCCACCAAAAATGTGGGATGCTGATTATGTTATTAAGTGTCTCTAGCCTTACTTAACTTCTATTCTATCGATTGTGTTGCTGGAAAGGGTATAATAGTAGGCTTCATCATGTTGCTGCAAAGGCCATCACAGTAGGCTCTGCGTTTTCGTATCAATCAAAATATAGGAAGCTGCTTTCCAACCTGTAGTCTGTTATTGTCTATTTTAGAGGGCAGAAGCTCTCTAGAATCTCAACCAGATAAGAGATCCATTCTCAAACGGAATACTTCAAGGATCAAATCTGGCTTTTAGTGCCTACAGATAGACCTCAATATACAACTGTAATTGAGCCCAGAAATGCAGTCTTAAATCGTGCCGGTTGTTAAATGGTTCATTATTGACCATGCCAGATGTTGCAACCATCTTTGCAGCAGATATTAAGTGAATCACTACAGTTATTAAGTGAAAGCCATGGTTGTTAAGCAAATCCACATTGTCTGCAATAGGCTTTTTGTTTTTTTTTTGCCAGAAATGGGAACTAAATACCAGTGTCCAATTTTTTAAAAATCATAAATTGTGATCACGTGATAGCGAGACACTGCAAATGGCCATTAAATGTGGGCTACTTGCTGGAGTGTCCAGAATGCAATCCCCTGACCATGGTTGGCCATTGGAATTTCAAATCTGGGTTTTAAGTAGCATTTGGGGAGGTTTGTCATAAGTCACCAGTATGAAATAAGTGTTCCACTACTGAACTTTGGGCCTTTTTCCAAAATAAGTGAATGTTCTCACTCCAAGCTTAAGCCCATGTCCCACTGCACCAACGGATGCAAAGAGGATGTAAAACATTAAAAAAAGCTTGCCATCCGTTGGAAAAAACCGATGCATCCGTTGTGTACTCACTGCATACGTGTTTTCATACACTCTATCCTCGAGCATCCGTCCACTGAGATTTTCATCCGCGTGAGAAGTTTTGAGGCTGCACAAAAATTGTGAACGGATGAACTTTCCGCCATGTACGATGTACATCCGCGCTACATACGGGCAACAAACATTCTTATGTCCGTTTATCATCCGTTAAACGTCCACTATATCCTCTCTGCATCCTCTGGGCATCCTCACAATTCACATCTGTTGCAGCTGAAAACGGAAAGAGGGAGGAAACAAAAGGTACACGGAACATCTACCACGCGTTAGTAGCACGGAATAGAAAGGATGCGCAGTGAACGGTTGCATCCAATATACATCGCTAGGCTTCCTATGAACATCCGTTTAACATCCCGCTATTTACCACGTTCTTTTCCGGTTCTGTTTCTGCAAATTTTCACCACGTTTTGGAGAGAGGATGACAACGGATAGAGCCACCCCCGAAATTTGGCTCGTCCGCTGTGTCCTTTTTGCATACGTTTTGCATCCGTCGGCCAGTGGGACTTAGTCTTTAGGGACAGATTTCTGAGGGAGAATAAGAATGCTTCAAGAAGTCCGGGTTGAAATGTCAACTTGCTTCTGGTTAGCAGTACACAGTTTGAGGTTTCTGGAATAGAGCACCGTACAAACAACTCCTCCAACTTCAACAGAAGATTTGAGTAAAAGTCAACATTGTGTATCTTATCTCCACTAGAATGATCTTCAAAAGCATCCATTTTCTCCATAGAGTGAATAGCTGTATGTTTAGATGGGAGACAGTTCAAGATGGTAGGCAAGAAAACAAATTAGCTAGGGACTACCTTGGCCAGAAATTGTTGGTGATGCCTTTTGAGACCAAGAGGGAAGAGAATCACACAGACCCATTTTTGTAATACCTAGGGCGATCAGATTTAATGAGAAGCATTGAAAAAACGTAGCTCCCTCAGGTAAGTTGAAATCTATGCAGAATCCACTGCATCTAAAATAATAATGTTCAATAATATCATAATGCAGTAATAACATACAAATATGGCATGAATAAATATACCTGGGATACCTGTATATAAATGAACATGTTTTCAGATAATGTATTTCCCCCAGCCTCTTGATGTAGTTTGTAGGTTATCCCAGCAAATACAACACAACTAAAGAAACAATTTCAGTGTGTGATATAGAAAATAACAGAGATTAAATAAAATACCCTATTACAGTATCCATATACTGTGACAATGGTTTAATTAATAGTCAGATGGGAATGCCACCTTTTATGTGAACAATTAATTGCAATCTTAATGCTTGGGACTATGTTGCAGTGAATTGGTGTGAATTTCTCCTGATTAGTAATCTTGCCAAGCCACCAAGAATAGCCCCAAGGCAAGATAAGCAGCAAATAAATTTAACAAACAAATAAACAAATAAAGCAGGTGTTAAACTTGCAGAAATCCAGGCTCCAGTCCTAGAATTATTTCCTATATAAGTAGTAAAACTCAGCGTAAAATAAACGAGTTGAAGCTTGTGTACTAACTAGGAAATTCAAATTGTTCACAGATAACCCTAGCTGATTCACATGCAGATATTAATCACTTAACAATGCAAGGTCAAGGGTTGATTTGCTTGTGTCATGAATAAGAGTGTTGAATCAGATTATATGAAACATTTTTTTTAATGTGGACTCAGATCCCACACCCACCAGGCAACAAAGGAACATATAACAGAGCACATAACGTAGGCCTATGTGTAAACAAGAGATTTCTCTACTTCTGAATGGATTCAAACAGTTGGATTCAGCATTAAATGAGAACAATTCTTCCTGCTAAAAGAAAATTTTTTGAAACAATGTCTTTGATCTATTGTTCCCCCCCCCCCCCCCCCCCCCCCCNNCCCCCCCCCCCCCCCAGTGCTGGATCAGGCCTTACATCTATGCCAGGAATGACATGATATAAATAAAACTATTCTGGCTCTCTGGATGCAAAGAAATAATCAGCAAATGTGTGAAAGTGTGAAAATTGTTTTTTTCCTCACTTTCCTGGCCCAATCCAATCACTGCTTAACTTCCACTCACTTCATTACTAAATCTATATTAAGAGGCTTCACAAAGAAACCTACTTCTCCTTTTTAAAAAGAAAGAGGGGAGGATATTTATTTTTGTCCGTGCCGGCAACTATAAAAGAACACCTTTCGGCTGAGAAATTGCCTGAGAAATATTAGCCCACAGAGCTTTTTTCCCCGCTACGAAGAAGCTGCTGTAATTAAGCTTTCCTAATGAAAGCTTGTCGCCTATTTATCACCCAGAACTTAAAACCTTGTCCACAATCAACACACAATATTGGCTTTATTAAGAGTTTGGTTTGCAGAAATCTAGAGGGAGAAGAGGCGAGGAATTGCTAATTGTAGGCAAGTCTTAAATTTCTGGGTGTTAAATGGAGTAAAAGGGGTAAACAGGGTGATAAATTATATATATATATATAATTTATCACCCTGTTTACCCCATATATGTGTGTGTGTGTGTGTGCACGCACACAAACATACACACACACATGCTTTGTTTGTAAATTGAATATACATACACCGGCAAGTGTATGATCAATCTATATTGATTAAATATAGCTTGATCATAATGTAAACATTCGTGAAATTGTTTTCTATTATTTCTACTCCATCCTTTCAGAATAATATTCTGGGAGTTGAAGTCCACAAGTCTTGCCAAGTTTGGGGACCCCTGGTGTAAATAAACACAACATTGAGCAGGGGTCCCCAGCCTAAGGGCCATGAGTGTTTGCAACTGGGCTGTGGAAATGGGGGGTGGACGCAAGTGCGCAAGTGCCACTCATGCAAACCATCCCCTCTCTCCCACCGCCAGTCCACAAACCTGGAAATGTTGGGGAACTCTGAAATAAAGCAATCAACATTTCTATTTACAATTATTATAAATTTTACAACTTCCGTTAATGCAGCAGTACACATTTTTGTGAAAGAAGCAATTACTTGTTTAAAACTACTACTAAACCAACTCTCCACCTTTTACAACGGGCACCACAAATTACTAGTGGGATGACTTGTTTTTATTCCTTTTGCCAAAAGTGAGCAGAATTGATACCTGTAATTTTACCTAGATGATAGCATTCTACATTTGAAAGATGCCTACAGCTATGGTTGCATCACATGTTGCCACATATATCTATATATCTACACATACTCACAATAAGATACCTAAAATACTCCCTTGTGCCTCAGATCATAAAAACAAGGGCAGGCTTAGATATAGGGATATAAACTAGTCCAAAACTGTTTAGTGTTTTATCAGTCACTATCAGTACTGAATTGATCCTGGAAATGAACACAGACCCTTTTTTTTCCAGGATCAAAATTATATTGATTAAGCTTGGCTAACGTCCTTGCATTCTTGTATTGACTGTAATGTATGAATTGCGAGGTCAGCTTTATGTAAAGGCATTGTCCCATAAGAAAGCAAAAAGTACCCTATATGATTAATTTAATCATGCCTGCAGAATTGTATTTCAGTTTTTAAAAGCCATACATCCTGGTCAAAAGGCAAATCATATCCAAATCATATCTCGTGAATGTGACAGATGCATCTGGAGTTGTACAGCTTCTTCTGAGGTTATTGGTATGCAACTGAGCTCAGCCAGCGATGAATCAAGGCAATCATCTTTAATGTTGACTGCAATAATCTTTAATGCTAAGTAGAAGCAAACACAGAATAAATAAAAATTGTACACAGGATAGATCTTCCTGTATCAAAGACTCAGTCCTCACATCTGATATCTCTGGGACAATTGCTGAAGTAATTCTCACAAATGTTTCATTATTTAAGCCAGCATTTTCAAGGAATTACAGCTATGTCCTATATTTTTAAGGGAAAGTACATATCCAATTGATAAAAGGAATCTTTTGAGTTCACGTCAGAGGGTTTATCGTGTCTGGGGAGTTGGGTCAGAACACACATGCCCATGCCTGGTTTAGCAATAGGGAGAAAAGTTGTGGTACATCACAACCCTGCTCAAGTGTTTTGTAATCCATTGAACCTTCAAGTTTGATGGCTAACCTGTACGTCTTCATAGAGGTTTCATAGACAGCTGGGCCTGTGGCTGGATATGATAGCAGTATAAAGGTTCATTGACTTGACTAAGGCATGCTGAGGCCATCTTTGTCTGCTTCTTGAGCATTTTTACTGCTTTCTCTCTTACTCAGGAAGCCAGAAGGCTGAGAAATCATATAACACATCGAAATGATGTTGCCTTTTTCTTTGGACTTGAACTGCAGCTTGTTTGAGACTCTTCCCATCCTGCTTACAATCTTTATGAACTGTTGCCTTCTGGCAGAAGATACAGAACAATTAAAACTTGGACTGGGACCACGTTTTCTGAATAGTTTTGATCCCAAAGCTATAATTGCACTTATCTTAATGAACTTAAGGACCACCATCAGTGAGCTGTTGGACAGTATCACTTGGTCTGTTGTGTGGATGTTTGTGTGTTTTTAGGAGGCAGGGAATTTTGGCAGGTGGAAGAGTGTTTGGGGATTGTCAGTGTGTGCATGTAGAGTCTGGTCTCTGGGGTGTTATGTGAATTTCATTTTATGTATACTGTAGTATAAACCTGCGCAATAAAGAATTCAAATCAAATCAAATCAATTTTTCAAAAGAGTTAGCATCCTTTGCCTCTATTACTTCCAAAATGACCCAAAATGACTCATTTTCTTTACTACTTTTTAGTAGTATTCATACTGCAGTGGACTTCTTGAGGGATAGATATATAGGAACAGATGCAAATAAGAACATGCCATATTATATATTTATATAATATATATATATATATATATATATTATATATATATATGTATGTATGTATGTATGTATGTATGTATGTACGTATGTATGTATATATGTATGTGTATATGTATATACATGCATACACACACATGTTTTCTTAAGTTTTTGCAGTTATTTATATGTATGGTATTCAGCTTTGTTCGAGTATTTTCCCATGCCGTTATTTTAAAAACACAATTATAATGACATGGGAAAATACCTGAACAAAGCTGAGCTGTCCTGATTATCTTGCATTTGTTTTGTATTATTTAGGTCTATTTTATCATTTTGATCTACGGGTAGGAAAACATCCTATTTTCACTAAATTGTGTGTCTTTGAGTTCAGTGAATCTGGGGTTTATTATATTGTTTCTTCCCCATGTTTCGGCAACATTAAGCTTGAGCTAGATGAGTCTCTTTGGGGAAATATCATAAATAACAATGATTATAATCCCTTAGTAGCAATACAAGACTTTGTTTAGCCTGGACTTCATTAGGAATTGGGAGCACTTTAGGCCTCTGAGTTAGACACTGCACAATATTCAAAGAAATTTTTCTTCCATTGTTGTTTTTACTTTTCAGGGTGTCTTAGAGCTGAATTTCCACACATGATAAATATCTCCCACCAGTTTGATTTTCTTTGAGAATGTAGTTCAAGTACCTTGAGTACCATCAAGACAATGTTGACTCTTAATGACAACATAAATACAGCCTATCTGGGATGATCTGTTTCCAGTCTATTCTTCTAGGCCAGGGGTGTCAAACTCATGGCTCGAGGCCCGGATGAGTCACGCACTGGCCATACCCACCCATTTTAGCGAAGGGGGAAAAGTTGCAATGCATCACGTGACGACAACATGCCAATGCGAGTTTGACACTCCTGTTCTAGGCCTTCCAGTGGTGCACCTATCTCCGCTGTAAACAAGTCCATCCACCTTGCTGGTTTTCATCCCTTTCACTATTTCCAGCATTACAGACTTCTCAGGGGAGCTGGGTCTTTGCATAACGCACCTAAAGTAGGATACTTTGAGTTTAGTAATTTTCTGCCTCAAGTGAGAACTCTAATTTATTTGATCTGTGATCCATTTGTTGATTCTCTTGGCTATCTGTGATACTCCCAGGAGCTTTTCCAATCCCAAATAATTAAAAAAATGCCAATACTGTTTTTATCTTGGATTTTTTTTTTAATCTAACTTTTGCTTCCATAAGGAAAACCATTGCCTGAATGGTTGTGATTGACACATCATGGCATCTGAATATTTTTCCCAATGCCTCCATTCCTAGTTTACCAAGTGTTACCTGCAGTTTATTTCCTAATTGCTTATTCCTTTACTGTTCAATCCTGAAAAGGAGCTGTTACCAACCACTTCAACATCTTCATTGTCAGTTGAAGGCTGGTTGTTGCAGCTGTTCTCATTAGTTTGGTCTTTCTTGTATTTAGTCTTGGTCCCATCTTGTTACCAAGTTCCTTCACTTTCCTTATGACGGCTTGCAGTTCATTTACATAATATCAGAATATAGACATCTTAAGCTTTGCATTTAATTATTGCTGTTTTGTCATTTTTCAGAAATCATGTCCTAATTGGTTACGTGGCACAATTCTCTCCCCTGCCTGAAGAATGTAATTTTAAATACATGTATATTAAAATCAGTTCTCTTGAAATCCTTAGGGCTTACTCCCAAGTAAATTATAAGTGTGGTTACTCAGTATTACCATTAAAAAATGAGCTTTATTTATCAACCCCAAGTAGTTGATAAAGTTGACAACTACAACTTAAAATAAAATTCAATTCTGTACTTTGGGGCATCTATTTTTGAATTTTTTTTTCTGGTTTGGAGATGCAACAAGAAAGGGCATTTGGAACAAAGAGGTGCATATGTGGGAAACTTATGCTGGCTTTCCACCAGTTCTTAAAAAAGACATATCTTTTGGAAGGAAAATATTGATAAACTATGAGTCTTTTCTTACGAGGGTTCTTGTTAACGAATCATAATAATGAACTGTCCTGATTCCTTTTGCTCTTCCCTTTGTTTTGTAGCTGGACGGATGATGCAGGACGAGGGTGTTATGATTTGAGGATAAATAGAACATCAAGATAAGAGTAAGAAGTTAAATTGGGAGGAGCAGCACCAAATTAATAGTGTAATGAATTATTATTTGTGAAACCTTTTCAGACTACTGTAACTTGATTGCCCCAAGTCCATTGTCTTTTATTTAGTGCAGCTCTCCCACAGTCCTTGGATTGTGATTTCTCTTTTCCACTTGGACAAGACCACAGAAAGGAGGGACATTTTATGATACAAGCAAGATAATTTAATAGGTGCATGGTTCTCTATTTTCTTCATATTTGCTAATGGAGCATTGCCATCTACATATTTAACAAAGGATGAAAGGAATGAGACTCATTAACTCATTCTTTTAAAGGAAAAAATATTGGACCACAACATAGAAAGGAGAAAATACTTGACCAAGGAGCTATTTTGTTAATACATTTTATTCTGGCTCTGTTTAAGTAATATTATAATCCACCAAGAGAACCACAGTCATTGGGAGGATTAGAAACATGAAACCAGTTAAATTTTATTTTCGGAAATAATAGGAAAAGTAGGAGTAAAAGTCCATAATAGGCTAAGATATCGCTAAGGAAGGAAAGTGGGTGGTACTTCCTTTTGAGTGATAAAATAAAGGATCTGGATAATGCTAGCAATGGTAAGAATCTAAAAATAGACCAACTAATTAAAACGACAAAAGATGGCAATGGAAAGAGTTGATGCTTTTATCACCCATAGAAGTCCATAACAAGCAACTGTGGGTATGACAATGTTGCAGAGCACTTATGATCAGAAACAATACTCACATATCGCCAGCCCAACCCCGGTTTCTTCCAGGCAATTAATTCTCATGAGCAATACATGGATTTTGAATGATCTACAGCAATGGTGGGATTCAATTTTTTTTTTACTACCGGTTGTGTGGACGTGGCTTGGTGGGCGTGGCAGGGGAAGGATACTGTAAAATCTCCAGTCAGAGGTGGGATTTGCCGGTTCTCCAAACGACTCAAAATTTCCGCCACCGGTTCTCCAGAACCGGCCAGAACCTGCTGAATGCCGCCTCTGATCTACAGACAACACTCATTTCTCAGTTTCTTTGCTAGAGCAACTAGATCTGGCCTGCAGTTTTATCTCTTACTGCCCTCTCGTGGTTGCCTGGACTTTTGCAGTCCAGATATGATTGGCCTACTCTTACTAGATCTTGAAAATGTTAGGATTATGCTGAGATCTCATGAACAAACATATAACCCAAATTCAACAGCTGTATAGAGCTTTCCCTATCATATCATTTATGCCATATAAATATGACAGCCAGGTACTTCTAAAAGGCTCAGGAGCCAACCCAGAATCTTGGAAGATGATGGTCAGTTTTGTTTATTTATTGTTTCAATGTATAAGGCTGTCCCAACTCAAAACATCGATAGCTTAAAAAAAGAAACTTCATTCAACAGGGAGAAACATCCACCACAGTTAGAACAAACAAGACATAACAACTTATCCAGAAACCAAAATTTTAAGGAAATCCAAAGGTTTACAGGGTTGGGGTGAACTGAAAGTTTTGAGGGGAGGTTTTATTCCAAAGGGCAAGTGGTGACAAAGAAGGCACATTTCCAAGGACCCATCAGATGCCACTATTTAACTGATAGGGTGTTACATCCATCCATCCTGTCGATCTTACCGAGTGAGCATAAATAATGGCAAAAAGGCAGAGAACTAAGCCATATGTTTCGAAGGGTTTTATAGGTGGTAACCAAGCATCTTGACTGGACCCGATGCAGCTACAGATTAAGAAATCCAGAAATCTATATTGAGGAATGATTTGCATGAAGGAAATTCAGGATCATAAAAAGATGCAGCTACAGATTAATAAATCCAGAAATCTATATTAAGGAATGATTTGCATTAAGGAAATTCAGGATCATAAAAATATGCAAGCAGTATTCATACTGCAGTGGACTTCTTGAGGGATATATAGAAAAACATGCAAATAAGGACATGCCATATATATATATATATTTGAAATATATGTATGTATGGATGGATGGATGTGTGTGTGTGTATACATATATAGTTCACGATCGTCAAAAAATATGTAAGCATTCAAATTCTTTCTCAGGCAAGCCAACTGATGGGATGAGGGGAAAAAAACATACTGAGGTCTAAGAGTTTGTATTTAGTGACAGTTTGAAGATTAACTGTGGGGGGGAAAGCCTTTAAACCATCAAATTAGGCTCTCTCAAAAGCTAATAGTTTCATGTTGCTCCCAGACTCTCCTCAGGGCTGCTGAAACTAACCAACATTTCTGCCTCCATAAAAGAGGACAGAAATTCAAGATACTTAAAATTACATTTTGCAAGACGAGAGAATTGGGGGAGGCAAAACTTGGCTGGACTCCTGAGCTCTCCTCCACCTTCTGTTTATACAGTTCCATTAACAACAAAACCCCCAAGAGGAAAGAGGGCCTGAAAATAATACGCTTGTGCAGATTAAGGCCGGCGAGGATTAGACCTGGAAAAATTGGCAACTCTCCTCTCAGGCCGTTGGCGTCGCATTTGCAGCGCGCCCCCTGCTGGTGCCCTTCCCAAATCAATGACGGGCAACGAAAAGTTCAGTCAACAATTTATTTTAATTTACCGAGCTGCTTTTCTCTCCTTTCGGCGGCAGCCTCGGTGCCGATTGGAGGGGCAAGTTGTTGTTCTGATTGACACTTGGCCTTTCTCACCTCTCTGGAGCTCCTTCTCGAGAATTATTATTATTATTATTATTTTTTTCTCTCTCCACGCGCGGCCCTTCATTTTCTTTTATTGTCACTTTGTCTTAAGAAGCGGCAATCCTTGGCTGGTCTCTTGCTCTCGTTTCATTATCCAAAAATCCCAGTTGAAGCCACCCGGCAGGATCAATCAGTCGCAGGCAGCCAGACAGTTTTCTTGTACTTTATTAAAGTGTAATCAAACATCGGTTAAGTGGAAAATAAATATCCAGATCTAATAAGCTGCTCAGTCAGATCGTGTAAATGCAAATTACAAGCTGGTTCCCATCTCCCCGCCAGGGGAACTGGGAACAAGCCACAGCAATTGCTTCATCCACCGCGATTGTAAATCAACGAAAATAATGGCTGGATAATGACCAGTTTGCGGTTTCAAGCAGATTGAATGATAACAAACTGCGTGTGTCGCACCAGCTTTTCATTTAGCATCTCATCATGGAGCGAGCAGCTCGCCTAACAGCTTGCCTGCCTCATTAGGTTGTTGTCGGCGGCTTGTAAATTCCAGGCCGCAGCTAGCAGATTACCTGACAACGTTTCCGAGAGGAGGGAGGGAAGGGAAGCCGGGGTTTTGGCGGGAGGAGAAGGAGGGGGAGGGAGAGAGAGAGAGAGAGGGAAGAGGAAGGCAGCCGAGACAATTCAATCCGGCCCATCAATCCTTTGCTTGCAGAAGGGAAAGAACTACATTGATCTATTGCTGAGGGCTGCAGTGAATTGATAGCAATATGATGCTTCCCTAATGGGGCAATGGGAAAAACATACACACGCCGTGTAATATATAGAGACAGGCAGAGGCGGGAAAGAGGCGACGCGCACGGCCGGGCGCCGAGGCTGGCTTTTTTTTTTATTTTTTATTATTATTATTTTTTTATTTTTTATTTTGTTTGTGCTGATGTTGATTTAGCTGCTAATTGGTGACAGAAATTGTCAAATAAGAGGCAGATAGCGACTCCGGGAGCTCCCCCCCCCGCCCGCCCGCCCTCGCCGAAGGTGCGAAAATCCTTTCAAAGATGAACCGCTGCCTGAGGAAAAGAAAAGAAAAAAGAAAAAAAGGAGAAGAGGAGGAGGAGGAGGGAGGGAAAGGAGAGGGAAAGAGAGCGAAAGCGCCAACTGTAGAAGAGGCTGCGAAGGAGTTTGGCTGAATTTCTCCCAGATATTTATTGCCTCCATTAAAAAGACAAATCAGGCGCAGGAGGCGCGAAGGGAAATATGAGAAAGATTTCCCTCCCCCATTCCTTCTTTTTCCATCCTTGCCTTCTCTTCCTTCAATCCTTCATTTCCTTCCTTCTCTACCTTCCCTTCCTTTCTTCTCTTCCTTGCCTTCCTTCCTTTCCTTCCTTCTCTTTCTTTCCTTCCTTCAATCCTTCCTTTCCTTCCTTTCTTTTCCTTCCCTTCCTTCCTTCTCTTCCTTCCATCCTTTCTTTCCATCCTTTCCTTCCTTCTCTTCCTTGCCTTCCTTCCTTCTCTTCCTTGCCTTCCTTCCTTCTCTTCCTTGCTTTCCTTCCTTCTCTTCCTTCCTTTCCTTCTCTTTCTTTCCTTCCTTCCTTCAATCCTTCCTTCCTTTTCCTTCCCTTCCTTCTCTTCCTTCCATCCTTTCTTTCCATCCTTTCTTTCCTTCTCTTCCTTGCCTTCCTTCCTTCTCTACCTTCCCTTCCTTTCTTCTCTTCCTTGCCTGCCTTCCTTCCATCCTTTCTTTCCTTCCTTCTCTTCCTTGCCTTCCTTCCTTCTCTTCCTTCCATCCTTTCTTTCCATCCTTTCTTTCCTTCCTTCTCTTCCTTGCCTTCCTTCCTTTCCTTCCTTCTCTTTCCTTCCTTCCTTCCTTCAATCCTTCCTTTCCTTCCTTCCTTTTCCTTCCCTTCCTTTCTTCCCTTCCTTCCATCCTTTCTTTCCTTCCTTCTCTTCCTTTCCTTCCTTCCTTCCCTTTCTTTCTTTCCTTCCTTCCTTTCTTTCCTTCCTTCCCTTCCCTTCTCTTCCCGAGGACCCGGGATCGCCGGGTCTGTTTGTTTGCAGAACCTGTTTGCTTGGAGGATGTAATTGAAGCGAGGCCCACTCAACCTATTTAAACAGAGAGGCAGAGAAGAGGGCTTCCTGCCGATCTCTGGGGGAGCTTCGCGAACCCTGCTTTGACTCCTGCTTTCCTCAGGAGCATCAACTGAACAGTAATTAGGCTTTGATACTCTGGTAAATGAACAGTAATTAGAATCTGCTCCCTCCAATCCTTTATCCGGCCTGCCGCCAGCCCTCCCGCCCCATGATGGAGCATTTAGATGAGGCAGCTCTCGCCACAGCCCACAGATGGCCTGGGGAAAGGGAGGGACGGCTCGTCGGGGACCTCAGAGGGGATTTTCTGGTTATTAGAACCCGACTAGATCAGGGCCAATTATAAAGAAAACTGTCAGTCAAGAGAAAATTGCTACATGATTAGTGAAAAGGACAAAATCAGGTGAAAAGTGTGAATCATTCAGGCAGCTTTGATTTGCTAATCAGGGAAAGGCAGAGAACAGGGAAGTCCCCAGCTGTACCTCTCCAGTTTACTCTTTTCATTTCAGCCTGACCTTCTTTACTAGGCCCTGGTCCAATCTGGGGAAAGAAGAAAGAAAAAGAAAGAAAGAAAGAAGGAAAGAAAGAGAAGGAAGGAAAGAAAGAAAGAAAGAAAGAAAGAAAGAGAAGGAAGGAAAGATAGAAAGAAGGAAGGAAGGAAAGAAAGGGAAGGAAGAAAGAAAAAAAGNAAGAAAAGGAAAGAAAGAAAGAAAAGGAAAGAAAAAAGAGAAGGAAGAAAAGAAAGAAGGAAAGGAAGAAGGAAAGAAAAAGAAAGAAGAAAAGAAAGGAAAGAGGAAGGAAGGGAGAAGAAAGAAGGAGGGAGAAGGAGGAAAGAAGAAAAAAATGAATGATGAAGAACCCCCCCCCCAAAAAAAACCCTGCCACAAGCAAGGATGAAAGGGAACCGTCAGCCCTCAAATGCCACAGCCAGGAAGGGCTGAGCAGGGTGGATAAGGGGGCCCCGGCTGAAATGGTGGGGCAGCCACTCCTTAATTATGGTAATGGGCTGTCATGGACCTAATTCCCAATCTCAAGCTTTGGGAGGCAGATTCAGCGCATCCTTCCTGGTAAAAAGAAAAAAGAAAAAAAAAACACCCAGAAAAAAGGGCCACAGAACAGCGCACAGAATAGCCCAGACCGTTGCTTGGTCGGGGTGGGGCATCTCTGTCTATTTCCCCACTTCTCTCCCTCTCCTCTGGCCCCTTTTTCCTCCTCCTCCTCCTCCTCCTCCTCCCTGCCTCCCCCACCATTGACATCTGAAGGGCGTGGCAGCCCCTTTTGTCAGGTCTGCCAGGCCTCCAGGAGCAGCTGAGGAAGACAGGTAGCAGGGCACCAGGAAGCTCTAATGAAGATGAGGAGAAGAGGGCCTGACAGTTTTGGCAGCTGCTGCATCGGGGCCATGCTAATTTCTTGCCGAGAGAAAGGCAGTGATGGATCCCCCAAAATCTTGACCATACATCCCATTAGCCTCTGTCTGGTGACAGTGGAAGAAAGAGACTAAAACAGGGAGAGGGAAGAGGAAGCGGGGGGGGGGGGGTGAGGGAAGATGAATGTGAAATCAGTCAAAAGGACACAAAGAGAAAAAAGCGCCTCTTCAAAAGTGCATTCCCCCCCCCCCCATCTGCTACTGTTAAATTAACTTCCTGACAAAGAAGTGGTTGGTGAGGTTTTTGGATGGAGCATTTGAAAATTAGCAGGATGTGTGTTTCCATTTGATCACCTCTTCCCCTTTTACATATGAAACTGAAACTCCTGGAAAAACAGGCTGGGCATTTATTACTCAGGAAAAGGGAGCATTCAGCCCTTAATTGTCCTTTTCTAAGGCAAATGATGAACCCCAGTGCTAGTTAGTAAAGGACCTTTGTCTAACTAGTACTGGAATCCTAGAAATGTGCATGCGTCATAACTTTAGGGGCAATGGAGGTGTGCCTTCATTCATTTGAGGTAATTTGGGCAACCTTGTCCAGCAGAAGCTTTTGTTTCTGACATTGGTGTGTTTTTGACTCACAAGAATATTTTATTCTTATTGGAAAAAGCAGTTGTTGTTTTTTTCCCCATCAGGTTGTTTTCTCTGACAGTTTGATTTCAGTCACAAAAGATTCAGATCAATGTTTACTTCAGTTGTGGATACCTGACTTTTAAAGTCATCTTCTTGATTTTTTTTAATATTCATTTTGGATAATCTCAGTGTCTATTTGCTTAGTAGGATATGTTTCATCTCTGGATATTAACACTTTTTAATAGCCAAGTGTGAAGTTATCCTTGATTTTTTTTTCAGTTTGAAGCCTGTAATATTTTAAGCAGAATGTTGAGTTTTTAGTGACAACACTAAAAAATTTTCTATCTTTTAAACATGATTTCCTGCAATATTACTTATACTAAATATGCCTTATTTACTATACAATAATACAAAACCATTATTATGTCAAATACTGGGAAATATTCCTACCAACTTTCTGATTTGGCTGTTTTGGTTGTTCCCCCTCTCACTTCAGTTAAAATGCTCAAGGTAGAACAACAAAATAATTGAAATAAATGATATGTAGAATTTTGTTTCCTTCACAGGTCTGGTTTCTTCTAAAGCTTTTAAGTTCTTTGGCAGGCTAAAGAAACCATGAAAATAAGATGTTGCGCATGAAGTTAAATTGGACAAAAGTAAGTTGGCACACCATATCCTGAGGTATGCATAACACAGAAATGAAAATAAGTAAAATACAAGGAGGAGGATTCATCTCTCCCCAAGAATGTCCTTTTAAGTTTTCTTGGTGAAAGCCACTTTATTCTTCAAAAACTTAGCAGCAGATACACAACTAAATCCATCCGTCAAGCTTCTTATTACACCAGTTTGTATTGCCTTTTTTTATTTTCAATTCATGTACTATCAGTTGGTATAAGTATTATTTTGCTGTACAAAAATAAAAGGCATTTGCGATATGACCCTGCTACCATATGACAAGGGCTACATTTCATCTTGAAAAACCTGCAAAATATGGATGACTTTTGCTTTTTTTAATAAAAGGCCAAGACTAGGGAATCATACCTCTACCATGAAACAAAAACCCAGGTGTACATTTCACAATGAATTGAACAGTGCAGATTGGGCAAAAAAAATTGTTGACACATCTCCTAAAATACAAATGACCTCCTGTTCGGACAAATTAAAAAAAAAAACTGTTTGGAGAGGATAAAGTAGGGAAAGCTTCTGCACAGTTGTCAGCTGTGGTGTGTGTGTTTTTTTAAAGGAAAGGAAAACAAAAAGACCTGTCTCCATTTTTTAGTTGACAAATAGTATTGTGAAGAATGCTTGGGAAGGCAGAGGAAAAGGGTTACCTTGACAGACAAGAAGTACAATTATCACAATATGATGAAAGAGTTTCCGCGAGGGTGTACCACACTGTTAATTACTGTCCTTTTTCTATAGGCTTCTTATGTGAGGAAAAATACGCAATGACAAGTGTGGAAAAGAGCAGGCACTAAATTACTGTCAGAAAAATAAACGGAGTTGCGTGCTGCTGCACAGTGATTTACGGGGGCAATTAACCACCACCCTACAGAGCTGCTGAGGACAGCACTGCTGCCTGTGGAAGTGTCAGGAAGGGAGAGGAGGTACTTTTACCAACAACTTGGAAAAGCAAGGAGTGTGACTGTTGCAGGACTGCATCTCTAACTCATGCACAAGCTTTTCCTCCTGCTTTTCTGTCCTTCAAGGCAGAAGCAAAGGTTGAGACACCCACGGTAGTGTCTGTCTAGATCCCAAGCGTTATTTCATTTGCTATGCAAAGAATTGGAATAGATTAAGTGGTGCGCATAGCAAAGACACCCTTGCTGGCCTGTTTTTATCACTGGTGATAAAAACAAATCAATAAGTTAATTTATCCTAGTTGATGATTCTAGGTGATAGTCATTTATCCCAGCTGATGATCTTCCTGTGTTAATTGAAAGGTTCTGCCTTAAAGTTGGAAGTTCCTTTCTTAAACAATGTGACTTGTTGGAAAAACTTTTCTAAATGTTCTGAGTACTGTTAGTCTCTGATATAATAGCGTGTATTTTACATGGATTGGAAATGGAAGCACAAGTGCCTCTGGGTGAGACCAAGGACCTAAATCTCAAATATTGAAAAAATAGTAAGCCATAGTTTATTGACTGTTTAAACTGTTTTCTTGATTTTTGCCCGATTCACTAAAAGAGCTCTTTAAAAGAGTTCTTTCTAAAGTTTACTAAGAGTGTAAAAATATTAAAAAGACAATAAAACTGAGATTAACTAAGAATTTGAGAGGAACTCTGGTTAGTGAGTGGAGAATATCTATCTACCTACCTACCTATCTACACACACACACATACATATGGCAAAGGACAGCATATACTTGACTCGTAAATTTAGTGCTAAAATATTTTTTACATGTTGAATATTTTGGCATATGTCCTATAATTTATTATAATGACCTTTTGCCATTAGAGCATTGAGTCCTTTGCTATTTACTTCACTCTAGCAAGGATCACCTTTTCCAAATAGTTTGCACTATTTGTTTATTTCATGCCGTAGCTTTTTGGACCACAGGAACACTGTCTTTGTTGCCATGTGTTTCTGTACTTACCTGTCCACCTGGGCTTCCTTCTCAAATATGAGGAGTCTGCAGATCTGTTTATCATTAAAACCAATCTAGTTTGCAGGTGCAGGAGATGATTTA
The DNA here is from genome assembly GCA_004320025.1 of Laticauda laticaudata. Lineage (NCBI taxonomy): Eukaryota > Metazoa > Chordata > Lepidosauria > Squamata > Elapidae > Laticauda > Laticauda laticaudata. The sequence continues at coordinate 39,486 of BHFT01021991.1, forward strand.
AGAGAGCATAAAATAAAGGTTAAATGAAAAATATTCTCCAAGAGGAGAGGTTTGAAAGTAACTTTTGATTATGAGACCAATTCCACCAGAAAATGTAGAGCAAATACATTGCAAAGAAACAGGACTGATTAAAAAGCCAGGTTGGTATGGTTGGACAACTATGAATAGCCACTAAAATGCTCACAAGCACTTTAGGCCACAGTATAAAATCTAGCCAGAGTTCACCCTGTATATTGAAACTGTGTAAAAAAAAAAAGTTTTGTAAATGATTCTATTTGAAAAGTTATCTTTTTGGGGATTATCTTTGAAACTTTGGGACAGTCCCAAAGCCCAGGCTGATGAATTCATTTCACAGGTTTGGCTTCCTTTATGTAGAGGTTTTGAAATATATAGGTATTATTTAGCCAGATCTGTACATTAACCATGAAATAGGAATGGCAGTTTTGTCACTAACTTTTATATATGGCCTGCCACGTTAGTAACTCAGTACTTCTCAGTTTTCAAGTCTTGATTTTATACCTTCTCCATGTTAAAATATGAAAATAATTGTGGAATTATACAAAGAAAGCCATTTCTGTATTTGTATATGCATTTCCCAAGTGCTCCATGAAGGTGAAGGAGCAATGATGTTCATTCACTTTAGTTCCACACCACGCTCAGTGATGTGGCTTGCAGCCATCATTTGAACATTTATAAATGTCACACATGATCCAATGGTGAATGTATTGCCTTACAATGATTTTCCCTTCAGCAGAATCAGGTTAAGGCATAGTGCTTCTATGAATCAAGTTCTTCAGTTTTGTGTGAGAATTATGACATTTGAACAAGAAAGATTAGTTTAGAAGAATGAGTTGGAGCAATTTAAAAAAAAAAAAAGCATGCCATGCCTGCAGAAAAAGCACGGATCATATTGTGATTTATATGTTTTCTTCAACTAAAATAAGCCATTGAAGCCACATCATTATGGAATGAGTGAAGTCACTAATTACAGATTCAGCACCTGTGTCAAAACATAGCTTAAGGCATTTCTTGAAATGAGAAAGCTCTTTAGAGATCTAATTCTTATCTTAGTTGACCACTCACCAAAAATGGTGCTGGCATCCACAAAGAATCTGGCTGTTTCGGAGCAAATGCTAGGGTTTGCAATACATATGATAACACAAAACAAAATACTAAAATATTAGAGAGGGATCACAAAGACATTGTCTCTGATCTGGAGGTTAAACAATGGTGTGGTAGATATTGTCCCATGTCATCTTTACATCTCATTGAACTAGCCCAGAGGTCTCCAAACTTGGCAACTTTAAGACTTGCGGACATAGCTGGTTGGAGAATTCTGGGAGTTGAAGTCCACAAGTCTTAAAGTTGCCAAGTTTGGGGACCTCTGAACTATCCTGATACCAAATCCTTCCAACAAAGGAGAAGCCATGGTTTTTCTATCTAATGATCCCTAGTGGGATAGGTAAAGGAAGTTGGACAACATTGTTAGCTTACAGAGGACATATCCATCAGCCAGCTATCCAACATGGTGCCTGGCACACCCAGATAGCAAGCATTTGACCTCATAAGGAGGTATAGCAGCTAGGCAAGCCAACTCATCAAAAAGCTGTTGTCAGCAGTGTCAGAAACAAGATGATAAAAATATGACCCCAGTTTTATTAATAAAGAGACAAGCAAAAAAAAAAAAAANAGAGACAAAAAAAAAAAAAAAAGGCAACTTGCTGGTAATTTAGGAATGAAGACAATGTAGATGATTATGACAGCATCTCATGTGTCTCTTGAGAACATATTTTTCCCATGTTAAAAATAGCTGGTAATGATTGTTTGGTGACTAAAATTGGGACTGGCAACTCTGTTGTAAAACAAAGTGGTTGCTAACTGAAACATCATATTTTACAATTTTACGTTATATTTCCTTTTTTAAAAAAACAGATCTGTGAAGGTCGTAAATATGAGGACTGATTGCAATATTATTACTCTTACATTGGCATCAAAGCTGTGAATGGTTACCTATACTGACATTTGAGGAGATCAGGCAACTAAGGGACTATCATTCTGTAACTGAAGCAGAATTTCCCATTAATACTCAGGCATTTGTCTTAAGGTGTTAGGCTGCAACTGGGTGTTAATGATTCCAGAACAATGTAATCTTCAATCTGTTAATCTTCAGAACAATGTAGAAACCCACATGAACTTGTTAATAATGAATATTTAGACTAATTTTGGTCTTTCTGTTGTTGTTGGTTGCTTCCTACCATAAAGATTTATAAAAATGCTTTGTGTATAACTTGCTTTGATTTCAGTTTTGACAAAACTCCACGATCACTAAATTGGTCGAATGAAGGCTAGATAATAATACTGTCAAGTGAATTTGCAGCTGGAGGGAAAAGTGAATTTGAGATATGTTCATTGATGATCTGTCATCAAACTGGAGCTTTAAATGGGTGAGGAAAATGACAGGGGTCTCTTTCTGTGGTCTTGATTTTTTTTTCAATTAGTGACTTAAATGGTGGAGAAGAGAAACCTTATTAAATTTAGAAATGATTTATTGAAGCGAGCATAGCTGGTAAGCCAGAACTGGTAAAATTCAGAATCAGTCTGATAAAAGACAAACTGCACTGCTCAAAACAAAGGAATTTCAACAGAAAAATGGAAGATCTGAATGTACTGCAAAGGGAGAAATCAAATGCTAAGGCAAGTTAGGGATGATGTCTAACTCAGAAGCAGCCTGTGTGAAAAAGATCTGAAGGCTCATGTATTATCAATATGATATCATCACGATCGTTGTTGTCATCATCTTAACAAAACTGTAGTGTGTGTGATTCTAGTAAAAGATGCATTTGATGTATGGGGTTACAGATCAATGTTACATGACCATTCCTGCCAATTCCAAAGCACCTTTTGTCTTGAAGCACTCTAGCAGCTCTAGCCTTTACGTGTTGAAAAGTAATGCTTCCACTTTATTCTCCAGCAGAGGTTGGCAACCTTCTTTCTCATAGGGGCGATAGGCTTCTCTCTGAGTGGGTGACAGGCCACAGATGTGAGAGATGATGCCCAGAGAGAGGAAGCTGATGTGATGGACTATGGGTGAACTGGCAATTTTCCAGGAAGGAGGGAAGGGGACAGACAAGAGGCAACACAGTCCAGAATTGCGAGCAGACAGGGAACGAGAGGAAGGGGTAGCCATCCAGGGCTAATTTCCCAGGGTATATCCATTAGGGTGACAGTAGTAAGAGTTTAACCCGGAAAGATTCTGTCTGTTACATGTAAGTAAATAAAGATCTGAACTCTCTCTGAATTGGACTTCATTGTCCTTGGGCTTAACCTGCCACATTTATTTTTTTATAGCTAATAAATGAAAGTAATAATAAAACATAAAACAATACATTTTATTTAAGTGGTATTATATCCTAAGAACAAAAGATGTGAGATTTGATGCTATTTATTGCTTGAAACCCTTGCTCTATTTTGGCTTGCCTGGGCCTCATTGGGTGAAGAGGAATTGTCTTGGGCCGCATATAAAACATATAAAAATATAGTTAAGGGATTAAAAAAAACAAACTTCCTTTGTTTTTTTAATTTTTTTTTTAGTATGAGCTTGTAGGTCTGCTTTACCAGCTGTTCAGAGCCACTGACAGTCCATGGGCTGTGGGTTGGACATGGTGTATCTAAAAGAATCATGAAAAAGTGTATAGAAGCACAAATCTTCTAAGATAAAAATTCAACGTGCTTTTTAAAAAAATTCTATTTTAGTTGTTTATTTACTTATAAACACATGTATATTTATATATGTAACATGGTTTAGATTATCACAATGCATTAAAATAGTGAAACTCTGCATCAAGTCTGAAATAGATTGACAAACTTGAATGAATTGTTGTTTAAGACTACAATTGGCACAGATGATATATTTCTTGTGGGAACTTTGGGCTGGATGATATGGGGCTTAAGCTGTAGACTGCTGACCTCTGTTTAAGAAGGATATGTAGGTAAGTTGGAACATGATGCTGATGAGGAAGGAGTTCAGAAGAAAAGCCTGAGTGGATTGAAGGAACTGGGCACACTTATTTTGGAAGATGGTTCACTAAAGACAGCAAATACTGTAATGCTAGAAGACAAGGATAGATTTAACAAGTTTAAGGCAGGTGAATGGCTTTTCTTTTCTTTTTTTAAATTACAACAATAAAAATTAATACATGCTAAAAAGAAAAGGGGAAGAAAAATTAAAAATAATATAAAGAATAAAGAAAAAGAAAAAACAAAGAAATTATTTCCCTTTTCATCACAACAAACATAAACAGTTTTTGTAATTTACAACCTTTTAAAATACAACAAATGATCTCTTCTTCCTGTATCCCATCTCTTATTTATAAACAAATCCATAAATTCTCATCATTTCAGCCTATTAAGGGTTACCAGAGACACGTAACTATTTTAGCAATAATCAAATAAACCAACTTTGTGTTCATTCCTTTTATTTTTAACAATCTAGGTCTTTAGTCTTTTCAAATAATGTCATGAAATTTGATTTCCTGTCATGTTTTCCTGCCCCTTTCTCACTAAATCTTTCAAAATTTTAATATCTTGTGAATCCAATATGGGAAAGTTATCCAGGTCACACTTTTGGTTCACTCTAGGATATAATTCCTTGACCAGTCTTCCTCCAGACCTGTAAGTTTGTGAGCCCAACCTGTAAAAAATACTTCTGGAGATCAAAGGATTTCCACGTTCAAAGAACTTATTTTGTAGGATAACCCGCCATGCCCTTATTTTTCTCTCCCTTCCATAAGAAAAATATCACCTTCTAAAAGGAAGATTCTTTTAACTTCTGAAAGGTCTGTTCCAGCCAGACTCATAGTGGAATGTGATGAATCAGATCTGTACAGAAAATGGGACTTTCTCCACCCGTTCAAAACTAGGGCAATCAGTTTAAAGGTGGGTGATTGGGTTGAAGTAGTGGCCTCAGTAAAGAAATTGAATTTGATCTTTGAAGTGAGGATATTTGTGCCCAGGGAGGGGCAGAATTCAGCAAAGTTGGAAAGCCTGCCTTTGAAGACATTTTAAAGAGAAACATTACATTTTGAGCGTGTGAACAGTCATTTCCTTCTTAGTCCTATCCTTGCCCTTAGGAAAGACCGCCACATCAAACCATCTCTTTTCTCCCTGCCCACACCCATTAAAGAGAAAATATTTGGCAATTCTATAAATCAAGTGAGGAGACTGAAAAAACAATCACTGAACAGAATGATACATATTGTCAAGGCTGTAACTAATGAACCCAAACAAATCAGAACTCTGACACTTGGCTGTTTCTCAAAGGTCTTCTTTAATGAGCACATCATATCGGTACAGCTTCAATGGAAAACCAAATCTGAATCTTTCCTCAGGTTTCAGTATAATTAAACTAGGAAATAACCCCATCCCGAAGTGTCACAGGTCACATTGGCCAATTGGGTTAATTGGTGGGCTCTTCATGCACTCCTTCCCCAACCTTATCTATTGCCAGTACAGATGACCTTGGTTCTCAGGAGAAAGTTCTTTGTTGTGTCTAGTAATGCATTCCAACCTCCTTATCTCCCTTCTCCTTCTGAGGAACAGAAAGATGGCTACGGCCAAGTTCAGTTCGAAGTTGACACACGTATATTTTAGGAATGCTTGATCTTTTCCAAACTATGGCCTTTGAGTGGGGTGTGAAGGATTGCATCTCCAAATGCAACTGGGATATAGAAATGGAGGGAGCCAAGACAAAACCAACTTCAGTTAAGTCAACACATTTAATATGGTTACTGCTATTTTTTTGGCAATACTTTTCTTGTTCGATCACATTAAAACATAGGATTCAAGCAGCCCATTTTGGAGATAACTGGAAATTGTATCCAAAACTTTGAAGAGCTACATGTAATCCTGGGGCTTAGGCAATGAACTTGCAACTTTGTGTGAGTGTGTGTGTGTGTGTGTGTGTGTGTGCACATGCACGAATGTACATGCAAATATGCAGGTGTGCATGCCATTGAGTCAGTCCATCTGGTTTTCCTGGCAACATTTTAAGAAGTGGTTTGCCATTGCCTTTTTCCTAAGGCTGAAAGGAAATTACCAGGCCAAGGTTGCCTTGTTGCCTTTGGCATCTAAGGACAAGAACTCCACCTTCTCCATTCCCGGTTCAACTCTTTTTTACTGAACCAAACTGGAATTGTAAGGGCAAGGCATTTGAGGTATATAAAAAGCTACAAAATGGTGAAGCTCCCTTTGAGTTGAACTCAGTTCCTGGTGATTTCATCAATATATCCTGGCAGCCATGCAGAACAAGTTGACCACTACCTTCTTCTGAGATACTTTTTGATTTTTTTTTCCAATCTAGCTTAAGCTTTTCTATTAGTCTTTTATCCAGGTATCAAATAAGCTTGATCCTATTTAGAACTGTTGTTGTTGAAAATAGATAGCTGCCATCTTTAAAAAAAAACCAAACTTCAGCCTTTCAGTGTGATCACAAGATTTTCCCCAAGGATCTTAAGCCTCAATGCTATTGGAAACACTATGCATGGGTATTTCTTAAAAATAAGTGCTTTTTTTTTCATTAGAAAAGTGTTTTAAAAGGTTGAGATTGGGACACCTAAGGCAGCCTTTTGATTGCAAATTGAAGCCCTTAAGATGTCTTGAACTATTCTTTCACATTTCCTAGCTAACATGGCCAAATAAACGTTGGGCACTGAAGTACAAAAATCCCAGGAATCCCACTTTGGGAAGGCTGCTTTAAGGCTTGTTATTATTAAACCATCTGGTATTCTCTGCACCGAAAAAGAAAATTAAATTTCTTGGTCAAAGAAAATTGAATTCCACAATCTGTATTCAAATTAAGTACATGTATACATTTAGGGAGTTTTGCCTAGTTCACATGTCTGACTTTTTTTTTTCTTTTCTGTTGGCATGTTTTGTCTAGTCATGTGTGATATTACCCAGGCAAGAGTGCAAGGTGTGTGCATGCTGTCAGGTAAAGATGCAACAGCAGTGATATTCTTTTCAGCCTAGAAGTGCCATACAATTTCCTGGAGTCATTAACACCCAGTTGCTGTAGAATTTCTATTCTGCTGTAGGGAGGGGAGGGCAAAGAGGAAAGTGGTTGTCTTATCAAAAGCTGCTACAGGAGGGCGAGAAACAGATTATGAGACGTGGGAGGCAGACTCAGCCCCTCTCCTTTCATCAGCAGAAGCCACTTGTGAAGAAATAGGCAACAGGATTCCATCAATGAAATTTCAGAAACAGTACAAGAAGTATTATTTATCTGGAACCTCTCTATTAAGAATCTTTTAAAAGTTGGAACGTGATGCATAAAGTTCAAGAGCGAAAGAGTAAGCTTTGAAGAGCACCCTATTCCTTCTCAATACACTGGAAAGAAATTCTATGAAGTATGGGTCCCACTTTAAACTGGCACTTGCCTTGTTAATAGGAATGCATCAAACAGCAGAATGTCAATCTAAATTCAGACTTCGTTTGGTTCACATGTAGGGGCCACTAGATCTGACCTGGCAAAACTAGAATGACTCTAGATGGCAACAAAGAGACAAAGAACTCTCTATGGCCATCTAGGGGCACTCTGAAGCTTTGCAGCCCCGATCTGGCACCCATATTTCACATGGGCATGTAAAAACTGCTTAAATGATGTTTTGCAAATTACATTTTCTACCTCAGAGTTTCTGAAAGACCAACATCACCTTGCAGCTAATAGTAAACCTTCAGCATGATTTCGTATACATGCACATACTCTTCCCACATGGTAGTTTAAAATCAGCAGTGTGTTGAACTCACGTCTTCTTCCTTTTTCCTGAGAAGAGATCCTTCCAGTTTGACAAATTGCTCAAGTACAGATTGCATCCACCAAGAATCCCGTATTTATGCATGTACATTCTAATGATCTATGCTGAGTTATCAATCAACTTACAACTGCAGTTTACAGAATAAAGTGTATAGGCTTCATGATACACGCACACACTTGTGTAGTGATGCCATCATGACTGAAAAAGAGCATCATTAAAAAATCACAATTAGCCTTCAGACTAGTTGTCAGAACGCAAGAGGCACCTGCCCTTTTCCGCTGTTTTAAATTCAGCTGTAACAGGACAGAGGCATATTGCATCTTGCGGTTAACATTATTAATAGATTTTTTAAAAACAACAGACTTTTGGATCGTGTGCTTGGAAGCCCTGAGAAGCCCAAGAGAAAAATGCATTGTAGAATTTAGATGACTACCCTCCTTTTGTTTACAGTCTAGTTAAAGGGTTTATTGATTTATCAATAAATGCCTCTTCTATTTAGTGCAAGGCTACAGCCCTACTCAATTCGTAGTGGCCACAGCTGCTTTGCCTGGAAAGTATGAGGTCAAAAAAGTGCTTTCTGGTTAATGTAGGGTCATCCCTTTCTAACCCATAATATCCACTAACTTTTGTTAGAGGTGACATGACGATGGAAATGTTGAATACTTCTAAATATAGAAACTATCAATGGCTCCTTGTAGGGGTTTATACCTGGCCCAAGAATAGTAAAATAAGAACCCCACCCATTAAAATAATGCAATCATTTCCTTTGAGTGCACCTGTAAGAGAAACAAGAGATTTGGAAGATAAACATTTGAACAGTATTTCATATATAAGAGGGATCTCCTACCCCCTCTATCTCTATCACTTCCTTTAATTTTACCTCTCTCTAGTCTATCGCAACTGCTCCAATTAGTTACTTTGCTACAGAAGGGAGAAATAGTTAATTTTGAGTCTGATACTTTGCCATTGTAGCTGGACTGGTGACAGTTAGGGTGATTCTCTCTCCTTCGACTCTGCACCATGCAGAGGCAAAGAAATGCATAGGTTCATGAATCAATCTGGATAACGTGAAAGGCTGAATATAATAAATAATACAATAACATCCATAAACTAATGAGCTGTTGCTAAGGTACATTTCACAGGCTCATCCTCTATATAAAAAGTCACTAATAATCCCTTGGTGTAATCAGATGATAAAGCTTTGCCATAAGGCAACACCTGTGCAATTAAAACTGCAGATTCTTTTGCACGTTTCATTAATTTCAGGATTTTGTAAAGACACAATGACTGCACTAATAATCTAGTCTACTTGACTCCATGTCTACTGGAAACAGGGTGTCTAATTAGGTAAAGGTAATTAATTAGAGATAAATGGAGCTAATCAGACTCAGTTAACACTAATTCTCTGAATTAAGACATTTTGGGACACCTACTATTCTGCTGCCTTTGATATTTTCCCAATAAACAGGGAGTTGCAAAGGAACAAGGAAGCATTTATCTGATGTCATTACAATGGACAGCAACAATTTGGTAAATATTTCATTAATACTGTGTAGCTGACTAGAGTCAGTGAGGAAATGCAAGAAGTTATTAATTCTATTGTCAATTTCTTGGAAAAGCAATGGAATTCTGGAATCTGGGTTATTTTTACCCCAATCCATAGTAATCCTTCAGCTTGGATTAGGGTGGTTGGAGTCCTTGTTGGATTGTTTGAGGTCATGGGTGTGGTTAGCCAGAAATATTAAAATAAACATTAATTTATTTCATTTAGGATTATTGTACTATGATTTATATCCTATTTATTTTATTGTACAATACCCAGAGTCAATTTGGAGTTGCCTCGTGGCTATATTAAATAAATAGATTAAATTAAACAAAATGAGGAGTAGGGATCAAGAGTCTTAGTTCTCATAATTAAAAATCAGATGGGATGATCTCTGGAATGAGAGCGTTATTCGAAACCCATTGTTTTTATATTTTGAAAGTTTTACCAAGTTCACTTTATTTCCTTTTAGTTTATGATATTTTGGAATCAGATAAATAGATGGATAGATGGATAGATAGATGGATAGATAGATGGATAGATAGATAGATAGATGCAGATATAGATATAGACATAGATATAGATATATAGATATAGACAGATGGATAGACAGAACAGACAGACAGACGGATAGACTCTGGATTGTCTCTGAATGGTATTCTCCAAAGTCCAGTCTCTTCTCTCTAAAAATCATCCCTCTCTACCACGGGCTCTTTCAAGGATCAAAAGTAGGATGGACCATGTTGCACAAATTGTGTTTTCTACATCAAATATTGAAATCACTCCTATAAGGAAAAAATGAAAGCTGTTAAAATGAATCACTCAGGATAGGAGAGGTATACATTTGGGATTTCTAAGGTTGAAATATAGAATAGGTAACCCATTTCATAAATAAATATCCTCATGACATAAACAATGAACTTTGTGGTTGGCCAACTAACATTCAGAAAGTTTATAAAATGAACTAGCGGTAATGACATTTTCAGCACAATCACAAGGGAGATATATAAAACCATAATATGGGGTTAATGGTCATGTCTAGCAATAAAGAACAATAGGAAGAATCCAAAGTAAAACAGTGCCTTATCCAGTAACAATCAGTTGTAGTCTTCACATTGTTATTGGTAAAGGAAAAAAAGGAGAAAGCTTTGAAAGTAACAAAGACATTTGAGCTTACTAGTTTAATTGGCTATGTTAGTTAAATTTATTTCATTCTGACATGATACAGAAGGAACAAAAGATGGGGAAAAGGGGGAAGGGTAACAAAAATATTTGGGCACCCATTTAACAGTGTTTCCCTGAAAATAAGACCAGATCTTATTTTCTTTTGGGCCTTAAAATTAGGGATTATTTTGGGGGAGGTTTTACTTTTTTTACTTGTATGGGAGGCTCACCTCTTCTGCTTGTTTGCAGTGGGGCAGGTGGTGTCATAGTTCCAGTGCTGATATCATGAGACAAGGAGATGGAGCTGCCCCACATGCCCCATAGCAGCTTACCTGAGGACCCCCACAGCCAGATCATCCACCAGTGGTGAGATTCAAATTTTTTTTACTACTGCTTCTGTGTGCATGGCAGGGGAAAGATACTGTAAAATCTCCAGTCAGAGGTGGTATTTGCCGGTTCTCTGAACTACTCAAAATTTCCACTACCAGTTCTCCAGACCTGGTCAGAATCTGCTGAATATCACCTCTGTCACCCACACCCCAACACCTGCCTCACCTCGTGGCAGTGGCTCCAGCATACCACTCAGCCTCCTGCTGTGTTGCGGCTACGAGCAAGTAGAAGAAGTGGGCCAGTGCAAATGGCTGCACTGCAAATGGCTGTCGGTGCTGCTGCAGCAAGGCAGGTATTGGTGTGTGGATGGCCTCACTGCAAGAACCTTGAGATAAGCTGGTGCAGGGCACCTCCAACCCTGGCCTCATAGCCACACCACCGCAAGCAACTAGACAGAATCGGCAGCTGGGCAAGCTCTTAAATGGGACTTCTTTTGGGGGTAGGGCTTATATTAGGTACGCATGGGAAAAACATGCTAGGGCTTATTTTTAGGATAGGGCTTAATGTCAAATCAAATAAAACTTAAAATAGCCAGTTCTGATAGAAAGGGGAAACTTAAAATTCCCAGGTTCTATCATCATTTGTTGAAATGGTGGTCCTGCTGTTCTTTCTCACTTAGATGTTGGTTGCAATGGCTTCTGACAGGAGGAAGGAGGGGAAACTGATCATTCACTTAATAATAAAACAGATTATGGAAATATGTTTTTTTCCCTCCAGGTTGCTAGAAATTCAGTAATAGTATTTGATTGCATAGTTTTCATCATTAGGCAACCCATATTCTTTGCATCGTAAATGTTAGAAAAACAAGAGCCTTTCAATCTGCTGAAATGTTTGATTGAGGAATGCATGGCAGAGGAAGAAATCTCTCTCTCTCTCTCTATCTACACACACACACACACACACACACACATACACACTGTATATGCAGGACTTGGTGTGTTCGGGTCTTTTCCTGTCTAAGATTGAGAGTATCTTGGCGACGTTTCAATGAGATCCCACTCGCCATCTTCAGGCTCGGTACTTTCGGCTTCGTGCTTGTGCGAGCAAAGCATGATCTGAGCTGCTGTCTCTCTATAAATACTGGGGGGAGGTTGGCTGTGTTGTCATTTCTTGATTGGTTGATGTGTTGATGTTGCAGATTGGCTGGCTTTTTCGTAAGAACGTTGTGGGCTGTGTGTCTATCAGCCTCCTGTGTTGTAACGACCTGGGTAATGGGCTGTGTGATGACCTTCTGAGTTCTATTGTTTTGACCTCCTGGGTCTTGTGCTGTAATCTCCTTTAAGGTACTGGAAAAATGAGGAAGTATTTTCTTCTTGTCTGACTGCATTCTTTGTGTCTGCGATGCGTGGGACACAACCATCCACCAGAAGAAAACAACCACCAACTGCTACTGAAGTGCACAATCCCATCACCAGACTCAAAACCCAAACCCCACCCCATTAGACGTAAGGCAAACATTGTCCAGAAACCAGACCACGGCTGCATCACCAGCTGCCACATGTCCCAAGCCCCAAACCAAGAAAATGGACACATCTGGCATGAACACATAGCCAGGCCTCAAACTCAGAGCCAAACCAAAACCCAGAATGTCACAATCACAGCCACCTGCTCAGGATATCACATCACGGAACTCAGGAGGTTACACCACAAAGCCTCAAGGATATTATAACACAGCCAACAACCCAGGAAGTTATAGCACAGAACCACGATGGTCACAACAAATAGAACTCAGAAGGTCATCACATAGCCCATGACCCAGGTTATTACAACCGAGGAGATTACAGCACAGAACCCAGTGAGGTCAAAACAGTAGAACTTTAGAAGGTTCATCACACAAACTCATTACCCCAAGTTGTTACAACAAAGGAGGCTGATAGACACACAGCCAATATCTCAGCCACACATGTTCTTACGAAAAAGCCAGCCAATCTGCAAACATCAATTCCAACAACCATTCAAGAAATGACAACACAGCCAACCTCCCCACCAGTATTTATAGAGAGACGGCAGCTCAGATCATGCTTTGCTCGCACAAGCACAAAGCCGAAAGCACCAGCCTGAAGATGGTGAGTGGGATCTCATTGAAACGTTGCCAAGATACTCTCAATCTTAGACAGGAAAAGACCCGAACACACCAAGACCTGTATACCTATACCCGTTAAAATCTACAAAAACATGTGTGTGTGTATGTGTGTGTGTGTGTGTTAGTTCCTCAGCTCTTCAGGTACTAAAGATAGAATGGATTTCACTTTTCTCTTTATCCTGGAAACATCACAGCAGGAAAAAAAACATTCAAATATAATCGAATGATATTTTTACAAAATCTTAACAGGCGCCATAGTTTGTCAACTTCAAAGCCATGATCAGCTAATGAGTTGTAATGCTCCATTTCAAATATCTCATATAACTAAACTATAACCTGTGGGGGTAAGTCACATTAAAAATACTGATCAGGCCTTGAATTTTAAAACTATAGGGAAACAGAGAACAGATCTTTAAGTCTTTGAGCCTAAATGGTAATCTTTGCAATGCTCTGGAAGTTTAAGATTTGCTAATCTTGAACACAAAAAGTGCTTGAAGATTCCTTTAAGACCGTCTTTTAAATAAATATAGAGGAGCAGTTGGGGAACTAGATCTTGTTGAGAAGATTTTACCTGGAACAATTTTTTAACAGCTAAGTTCCATTTCACTAAAAAGACAGTTTATCAAGGAAAACCAGAATCTTTAATTCTGATTGGGTAATCAGGCAGCATTGTACCTGGATGGAGATATTCTAATTGAAGTATTGCTATCAGAGACATGAAATATTCTTTAATACAATGGTTCCTTTAGTATGATGTTTCCAGGATAAAGAATGACTGAAATCCCACCTAGGCAACTTGAAGATGTGTGAACTTCAACTCTCAGAATTCTCCAACCAGCATATGGTTGAAGTCTACAGATCTTCAAGCTGCCTAGGTTGAAAAACACTACTTTACATGAGATACAGGTCAATTGGGAAAGATAAGTCTGAACTAGGTGCTTCTACCAAAAACTAAAAAATAAATGACTTCTGCATTCACACGTTGCCTGGAATTCTAATGTGCCTCGCTCGTTTTTAGTGTATGTGTTGTGTGAACTTAACTATTGTGGTTTGTAAATCCAGCCACTGTCATTCACTCAGCAGACAATGATTTTGACTGGCAAAACAATAATATCAAGAAATGGTTGAATATTCCCCTTTCTGAAAAAGTTGTTTCCAAAAAAACTTCACTTTCTGATATTTTAGTAAAACTACCTGGTGTCTTTCCCCATTGTCACAATGGCAGCTAGAAGCAATCGGTCCAACAGTCACTTGTACCTGAAAGATCTGGGATTGTGGATTGCGGATTGCTGGTCTATTTGTTCTAAAGGTTATTTTACTATGTGTCTTTTGGATGTGCTTAACTATGGACTGTGCGTTCTCTTGGCTATCAAAACCGATATATTTCTTTAATGTTTCAGAATGTGGAAGGGAATAGGGGAAGGTCTGTCAAACCACAGGCCTTCTCCCTTGGTGCACATTATTAGAGTCTTTTTGGAGACAAGCAAATAATTTTGCTGTCATTGGTCTTGTTCAAATAGACTCTGTTTATTTATGCAATACACTTGGGGAAGGGTGTTGAAGGAAAGATCACCGGTGAGCAGCTGACACAGAGGCAAACTCATCTGAAAACATTCTCAAACAATGCCCTGTCAGAAAGGGTTCACTTTAAGAAAATATTGCTGATGGCATAGTTTGGGCTGCTTGCTCTCCTTCACTATGAAGCCAATTTATATTGCTCCGGGAGGGCAAGGAGGATGTAAAGTAAGGAAAAATTAGGCTTGTATAACGGGGCACAGCGATCAAACTGCAAAAATGACACAGGTAGAAAAGAAAGCCTGGTTTTTCAATGGTATAACCAGGCCCTGGATCTTCAATGTCTCTCTACCAATAGGATGGCATAAAGTGTATGGCACATTTTTGTTGTTTCCACATAAATAAGCATTTGTTAAAATGTGTTGTTTTTAACTCCCAGAATTCCTCAATGACCAGTGTTGGAAGAAATATCCTTCTGGATTCAATTCCAAGTGGGGAAAAAGACACTGGAAACATGGAGGCTGTTTGGAAGGTTTCATGGTGGACAGGACCACATGGCCTGGAGCTCCAGAGTTGAAAAGGAAGGATGATCACATGATTCAAGGTGACAGAAGAGATCAAGAAGGGCTGATATGCTAAGAGTGCCCAGATTTTATAACCTTTGTTGGGATTTGAATTGAAGCTTGTTTCTAATTGGTTGTCAGACTCCCATGAGGCCATGGAGGGGCAACTCTGTAGGCTGTCCTGAGTTTCAGGCTTGGTTGAGCCTTGCTGGATGATGATGCACTGAAAGGGCTTTTGAGCAATTGCTATAGCTTTACCTGGAGATCTTTGGTATGTAAAGTATTCTGGGCCAGGCCTTAATGGCCCCGCCCATTAACAAAGGTGTGGGGGGGTGAACTTCTACTTCTGAGGTGAGTTTCTGCTTCTGAGTTTCTACTCTTTTTAGAGGAAATATTCTGTCTTTTTAATATTTGCCAGGATATTTCATTTTTCTAGGAGAGGGGTGAATGCGCACTTCCTACACCAGTTCTGGGAATTCTGGGAAATGAAGTTAATATATTTGAATAGGATCTAGGCCAGGAAAGATTGACCTGGTTTTTGGTATTTTATTACAGTTGAGGTGGTGGCCTTATTAGTTAAGACTTTAAGCCCATGTCCCACTGCACCAACGGATGCAAAGAGGATGTAAAACAGACAAAAAAGCTTGCCATCCGTTGGAACAATGTGATGCATCGCATTGTGTACTCACTGCATAACGTTGTTTCATACACTCTATACTGTCGAGCATACGTCCACTGACATTTCATCCGCGCAAGAAGTTTTGAGCTGCACAAAACTTTTTTGAACAGACTGAAAACTTTCCCGCGCGTACGATGTGACATCCGCGACACATACACAGGCAACAAACATTCTACTTGTCATCCGTTAAACTGTCCGCTGTATCCTCTCTGCATCCTGCCGGACATCCTCGCCAACTCACATCCGCTGCAGCTGAAAACGGAAAAAAGAGGGAGGAAGCGAAAGGTACATGGAACGTTCCACACTGGGGTTGAGTAGCCCACGAAATAGAAAGGATGTTAGCGGATGCATCTCCGTAATATAAACATTAAAACGCGACAAAACGTTTGTATATGGGATGTATCTCGATTATTTAGGATGTCTGGAGTATGCTAGAATATGTGGAAGGACACCTAGTGGAAAACCGATATTTTCTATAAAAAGGAGGAGGAAATCACCTGGATCTCAGTATGAGTCCACGCCGTGGTGTACAGACCTCTTCACCCTGGTCTTCGCTCTTCCACATCATCCATTGATTCTCCATTGATCTCTCCACCATGGATCAGTCCTTATGGTAGCTGCGATCATATCAACACCAGAACCAAGCCCTGTTTCAGACTGTTTCACCTTTTCTACGCAAGGAGAAGAAGGAGACATTCAAGAGCTGTGTGGGTCCAAGCGATGGATCGGGAGAAGAGTGGGAGTTTGGACTGTATGACAAGCTGATGGTGGAGCTGAGGAATGAAGACCCTCGTGCATTCCAGCACTTCATGAGGATGCCACAGCCATGTTGATGAAATTGTAGAGCATCTGAGACACAGGTTGACCAAGCCAACGCACCAACTTCTGTCCCAACCTGGACCCTGGACTGAAGCGTGGCACTGACTCTGCAGAAACATGCAGTATGCGTGGAGGTGCCACACAACAGCATCAGCCAAAGTGGTCAGAGAAGTGGTCAGGCCATCATCGAAGAATACGTGGCAGGACTCCTCCAGTATCCTCACTGAAGAAGGCTGGAGGAAAGTTGCAGAACAGTGGTATCCAGAGTGGGAACTTTCCCCACACCGTTGGAACCATAGTTGGAAGCACGTGGCCTGCAAAGCCTCCAGCCAACTCAGGTCCTCTTATTACAACTACAAGGGCTTCTTCAGTATCATCCTCTTTGCCATGGTTGATTGCTGACTACAAGTTTCATGTACATCGATGTTCAGGCAACGGTGTCAGCTTCAGATGGCCAGATATACAATGCCAGTGACCTCAAGGATGGGCTGGAACGCAACCTCATCATGGGTTTCCAGATCCAGAACCCCTACCCATGACACACAAGATGCTGCCCTACTTCATTGTGGGGGGATGACGCCTTCTCCCTCAGAACCTACCTCATGAAGCCCTACACCTCCAGACTCCTCACCCGTGGAAGAGAGGATCTTCAACTACAGGCTGTCCAGGCGCAAGGCGGGTGGTGGAGAACGCCCTTGGCATCCTGGCCAACAGGGTTCCAGGTACTTCTCACCACCATGCAGCATCACCCAGAGACTGTGAGAAGCATTGTGGAAAGCTTGCTGCATCCTGCCACAATCTCATGCAACCTGTTGTAGAAACAGGCTTTGGACCATCAAAAAAGGGAACGGGGACATGGAGCCTGGTGAATGGAGGCAAGGACAAAACCTGATGACACTGTGGATGTACAAGGCCCCAACAGAGCTTCACGTGAAGGGAAGAAGCAGTGCAACTACTGAAACACTGGTGCAACTCCCCAGACTGAGCAGTGGAGTGGCAAGACAGGATGATTAGATGGTTAATGGATGCTTCCTTGAGCCTGTCTCATAACACTGATGAGATTGTGCCATGTATGTTGTGAATGGTCCAACAATGAATAGGGCATTAATAAAAGGCTTTGGTTTATTTTTGAAATGTGTTGATCAATGAATAAATGTTTATTGATAAAAAAGGGCCATATGTTGTGGCAGCTGGGAGGTGGACCATACAGTCCCACTTATGCTTGCCACTGGAGTTTATCTATCCTACAGCTATCCTTACCTATCCCACAACTATCCTTACCCATCCTACACTATCCTTACCATATCCCACGACACTATCCTTACCCATCCCAACAACTATCCTTACCCATCCACAAGCATGCAAAGACTTAACCATTTTTTCAAAGTTTTCACCAACACTTCTTAAGTAAAAAAAATGAACCCAGTGTGTGGAAGCAAAGATAACCTTTATAATAACTGTCTTAAGTACACTGTATGACTTTATTAAAAGCAAATGAACCAAGTAAAAGTGTCTCAAGCCAAAGATAAAGTGAACAAGTAACAACTCATTCTCTGGCACACTATTCTCAGTCACTCTGAGGCATGTCCATGGGTCTCAGCTGTTAAGCAGGCAGGCACTGTGGAGGTGGCTGTGGCTGGGAGTGCTGCGTCTGAGGTGCCATTGGGGTGCTTGGCCCCGAGAGTACAACAGGGGATGGTGGTTCAGGAAGTCTTCAGAGAAGCTGACTCGTCCTGTGAGGTTGAGAGGCCCTTCATCAAGGACCTGGAATGTCAGGCCCAAGACTGATGACAGATTGTCCGTTGACGGCTTGGCTGTGGGGTGGAGGAAGGAGGAGTGTAGTGGGGCTGTCTGGTCTGCAGCTGGGCGAGGTGAAGGCATCTGTGGGCATGCAATGAACCTGCGGCCTGGACTGGAAGGTCTGCCTCTGCTGTGGGAAGTCCTGGTAGTCATAGAGCCTTGGTAGGTGAGGGGCTGTTGAAAGCCAGTGGAAGGGCTGTGACATCGCCTGGGGTGGAGGAGCAGACATGGACTGGGTCGGAGCAGGTTCAGCTGGGCCTGGAGGTTGTGCAGAAGTGCTGTTATCTTCTGCTTTCATCACCTTTGCCGTACTGTCGGCCTCCGGGCAGCATCCCTGAGGGTGTCTGGCTCACGTAGGTATGAAGGCTTCTGGTTTGAGATGGTATGTTGCTGTGGACCAGCTGCAGAGAGAAGATCTTGTGCTGGTTTTGGATTGTGTGTCGCCTGATCTCCAAGAGGCACAGTGTGGCTCTGTCCCTCCAGTTGCCTCTCTGCCTGCTCTTCTGTCGGAGGTGGAGCGCGGGTGTGCGGTGTGGGTTTTGCTCTGGTGGCTGCCGCTATCTTCCTCCATTAGTGTGACAGGGGATCCTTCCACGCTCCTCTGGCATGGGGCAGTGCAGACGCTGTTGGGAGTGTCTCTTGCCGTGCGGGCCTCTCCGAAGAACTCGGGCCCTGGGGTTTAGGACAGTGGAAAACACGGTATGCGTCTGCCTGGCGGAAGAGCGACTGGCCTGTGCTGCTGTCTGTGTTGGCCTTGTCCCGAGGATGCCGGGTGTCAGAGGGGGCTGGGCTTCCCTCGGTGGTGGAACCTCCACCCTCCAGGAACTGCACTTGGCGCATGAAGTACATCTATCCGCGCCAGTGAGCTTGAACGCGTCTGGGCCAGATTTCTTCAGGTGTAGCTTGCATACCAGGTGGTGGCATAGTCGCTTCCACCATCCGCAGGCCAGTAAGTTCTGAAAGTCATAGCCCAGGCCCTCTGCCTTGGTCTTCTCCCAAGCTGCCTGCTTCCTCTGTGGGGTGTCCGGATAGGTTTGTGGCCCTTTCTCTGAGAGGTACTCGTTCTGCCCGCTCAGGCCCATTTTCGAGCACCTCCTCCTCATGCTGCCTCGAAAGGTTGTACTGTTTACTCTCTCCCCTTCTCCTTCCTCTTGCCTCTCTCCTCCTCTGGCAGGTGCTTTCAGCAGCAGGGCCTTCAGGGGTTGAGCAGACAGGACTGGTTGGATGGGCCTTGGGGCTGGTCCACGCACCAGCAGCAGCATGCAGCAGCGCAGCAGCAGCGAAAGACAGCCTAGCAGCAGCAACCACCAGCAGCACCACCCAGCACCAAGCAGCAGGCAGGCTTGCAGAAGTCAGTGCCAGGAGGGGGAATGCGGTGGTTCTTCCTTCTTGCCAAGCGGGGCTGTGCAGGAGTAGGCAGCAGGCTTCCCTTCTTGCCTGACTGACGAAACCGATGTCTGTTTTCTGGCCTAGATTGTCTGTGGCAGCATGTCTTTCCTTAATGAATCGCTGACTGCGTGCAAGCATGCATCGTTTATAATACGCCGCGGTGAGCTTGAATGCAATTCCATCCTCCCGCATGCCGCAGTGAAACACTTTGCATCCGCTTCATCCGCACATCACACGCGCCCCCTTCCGCTATGCGGTGATCACGCTTCGGCAATCTCACCCCGGAAGCCCCTTCGGATGTGTCTGCACCACTTCCCATCCGCTGTCATCGCACTAGGCTTCCTACCGAATATCTGGCTAAGACATCCTCGCTTACGTACTACCCGTCCATTCCCTTTCTGTTCTTTTCCGTTCTGTTTATGCAAATTTTTGCCACTTTTGAGAGCGGATGACAACGGATGGAGCCACCCCCGAAATTTTGCTCATCTGCTGTGTCCTTTTTGCATACGGTTTGCATCCGTTGGCCAGTGGGACCTAGCCTTTCGTAACTACTTTTATTTGTTATGGACATTAGTCATCTCTCAAAAATGAAATCAAATGTGCGCTAAGTTTTCCTGCTGCTGTTTGGTATATTAAATTATAAAGGGCTGTTGGTAGTGTGTTTCTGTGTGTGTGTGTGTGTGTGTGTGTGTTTTATGAGTCATTCAGCAGTCTTTGTAATTTGTGAATGTGTTTCCATGCAACACACACATAACAAAAACATGATGGCTAACTTGCATTTTAGAGTTCAGAAACATTTCAAGAAGTTCAATAAGATCATTTTCACTTATAACATCAAATCCATATTTAGAAAGTGCAAGATTGGGAAAATAATTCACCTTTGTTATTTATTTTCTGTAAAAATGAAGTGTAGCCATAAAAAAGAAAAAACACTGGATTAATATTCTTAAGAGCATCTAACCCTGATCACAGGTATCAGGT
Source organism: Laticauda laticaudata (assembly GCA_004320025.1). Taxonomy (NCBI): domain Eukaryota; kingdom Metazoa; phylum Chordata; class Lepidosauria; order Squamata; family Elapidae; genus Laticauda; species Laticauda laticaudata. The sequence continues at coordinate 60,223 of BHFT01021991.1, forward strand.
AACTTTGGTGTAAAGATCCAGAGTTCCCAAACCATGGAATTTATTAATATTTATGTATTAAATTAATCTGTTGCCCATATTGCTATCTAAAACGACTGAACAATCCTCACGTTGGGTCACTTTTTAAAGGAAGTAAAATCATACATATTACTATTTCAAGGTGGGAGGGCATATGACCATTAAGTTCAAAGATCATTACATGACTTAAGTGTGACACTGGGTCAGATTAAAGTATTTTCAGGGGGATTAGTCAGGGGTGGGATTCAAATTTTTTAATAACCGGTTCTGTGGGCATGGCTTAGGTGGTGGGCCTGGCTTGGTTGTCATGTGACTGGATGGACATGACTTGGTGATCATGTTATTGGCTGGGCGTGGCCAACTCAATATCACTCACATCGAGGCGTGTATCTCCTCGCCTGGCCTCTCATGACTGTGGGGATGTTGCAACAGACATAAGTGTGAAAAATGGTCATGTCACTTTTTTCAGTGCCATTGTAACTTTGAATGGTCACTCCACACAAGCAAAGTACCAGCAAAGGAAGGGAAAAAAACTCCAGAGACAGGAACTTTAGTCCTGCCAAGAATGTAATAAGGGTTAACGGAGAAGCAGTTTCTGTAAGAAACACCAGAATGTTTCCTTCCTGCCTTCCTTACAGGATTAGGCCAGTAATTTCTTCTAACAACCAGTTCTCCAAACTGCTTAGAATGTTAACAACCAGTTCTAGCGAATAGGTGCGAAATGGTGGAATCCCACCCTTGGGATTAGTCTCTCCCACGGGCAGCATTTAAATGACACAAATGTAAAGGACACATTTCATCACAAAGATAAAATTATTATTTGAAGAACCATTATACACAGGTTTCAATAAATCCATATTGACGGAATGGCATTCTGTTTCTTATTCTTACTTTCCAGGCTCTTAGGACTTTGGGATAAGTTTCACTAGACATACTGGATATAGGGAAGTTGGGTTGGTCCAACTTCAGCTGAAAAAATAGAGATACTTTAATTGATAATCTCCCAGCTTTATCCATTTTTGAGAATTTAAATATTTTAAACAGAAAGCACAGATACCCATTATAATGATTAAAAAAAAAAAAAAGCCCACTAGCCTTCCTTCCAGTTTCTCAGATGGAATTACTGAGTTTAAAAGAGTAGGTTTTTAAGAGATGTATCATTGGTTTGACTGCAAAGGAGGTGTTTCCTTGTCTTTTCATTAAGAATAAATTCAGCCCAAGGGTGCAGTGTGGCTTGGCAAATAGCATTATAATAGTCAGAGAATATTGCTTATTGGAAGCCTGAATTAATGATTAAATTTAAAGTATGCAGTGTCCACATAATTGAAGAAGATCATTAGGTGTGTGTATGTGTGTGTGTACATGGTGCTGAAGATGCAACTGCTAATTATTGTATGAATTTTTAAATGTAAATGTACTGTAAATTTTGTATAGTACTAGTGTGACCTTATAGAGAAGAAGGAAAAGTTGACAGGGGGCCTGTAATTATAAGATGGTGAAGAAATGCTGTAATTATTTACTATTTTTAGGCCCAGTGTGCATAGCCTCTTAATTTGCATAAGCTTTAGACATTCACACGTTTTCTGCCTAGCTCAGGGATGATAAATTCTTTTTCCTATGAAAGAGGAAGACAGTTTCCACAAGAAGTTGGCCAACTGGGAGGCTGATTATAATGAACAACAAAATTGTTGGTGGCAGCTTTACCAAATAATAATAATAAAATAAAATAAAAGATGGGGAGAGTTTATTTAGATAAAATTGGTTCTAAACCAGGATTCAAAACAACCCCTCCTCTGGATCTTGAAAACTTGTGATTTGCTTTTACAGAATTGACTAAATTATCGTTGTGGCTAAAGCATTAGCTTAATATAAAGTGGGAGGTAGGAAAGGGGGGGAAAAAGGGAAGAAAAGCCCGCAGCTCCCTGGTAATCTATTTATCACGTGTAGAGGTTGATTATGACAGTATGTTCTTATTAGGGATGAATATTTTGTGCTCATTAAGCTTACCCCCTTGAGTACGCGGGGATGTAAAGTGTATTTTCTTTTTTTTCCCCAGCAAGTACCATACAGTGTAATCTGCTTTTATTGTTACATGTTTAGCTTCCATTTGCCTTGCTGCTTTTCCTTCTTAGGAAGAAATAGCCCAGCTCATCTGGAAGCATCAGCTCATCTCTCAAGGAATGTGGAAGAAGTAGTGCTTGAATGGTGAGAAACTACTAGAGTCTTTAGGACAAAGGGAGAACTGTCCAAGATAGAAAGGATCCAGGGCAAAATAGGGATCAGACAGAGTGTGATGACCCGGTGTGTAACACTAATGTAACAAAATCCAAAAACATAAATAAATGTCCTTTAATGCCTCGAACTTGGCCCCACTGTTCAATAATTCTCAGTTGGAGATAAAACGTATTCAAAAATAGTCTTCAAAAGAAAGCAAGACAGTCCAAAGTTAATCAGCAGATAGAGGTGAAATAAAAAACTAAAACAAATTACAATGAAGGAATTTCCACAACGGACCAGGATAAGTAATTACCAACTTCAAGGAGATAACAAGGCACAGTCCATTGGAAGGATGCCAACCAAGATAACTTCATCCCAAAATAACACACGCTATGCATCCACCCCTTCCGCTTTGCGTCCGCTTCAAAATTCTCCCCTGGAACCCCTTCGGAGGTGTCATTCGCTTCCATCCGCTTTCATCCGCTAGCCTTCCTATGAACATCCGTTTAACATCCCCGCTACATACTACCCACGTCCGTTCTTTTCCATTCTGTTTATGCAAATTTTCACCACTTTTTGGAGCGGATGACAATGGATGGAGCCACCCCCGAAATTTTGCTCGTCCGCTGTGTCCTTTATGCATACGTTTTGCGTCCGTCGGCCAGTGGGACCGGGCCTTTATATACTATTCTCCTCAGTTGCAACCAATGAGAGGGATCATGGCCGCTCCTCCCTGCGTGTCCCAGGATGCAAAAGGGATGGGCCTGGTTATTCCTCTGACTGCCCAGCTGGCCTCTGCCCCTCCCCAGCCTCCTCCACAACATCCAGAGCCACACTTTCACTCCCTGTTGGCTCTTCCTCCTCTCCCTCAGAGTCTGACTCTAACAAGGGCATGACACAGAGTTTCAAATAACCAATTAGATGGCTCCCTTTCAAAATAGGAAGTCACACTCATCACTTAAAATATAATAATATCTCCCTCCCACCCACCTTTTTTGTTTTTTAAAAAGGAAAAAAATAAAAATAAAATATAATTCCAAGGGATATTTTGCTTTTCCCAGTTGCATCCCACTTAATGCACCATCAATGGGTTAAAACGTAGAGGAAGAAACAATACTACTGTACGATTGGGTGCGATGAGAACAAAGGAGAGAGTCAAGCTCAATCTGTATGGTATGGGTTCTTTCAAGACTAGAGTTTTTACTAATCTCATCTCTAAATTACCTTGGTTTTGTAATTTGCCGTCAAATGATTGTTCACCACATTACAAAAAAGATATTGAGACTCTAGAAAAAGTACAGAGAAGAGTAACCAGGATGATTAGGGGATTGGAGACTAAAACAAATGAAGAATGGTTGCAGGAACTGGGCATGGCTAATCTAGTAAAGAGAAGGACCAAGGAAGACATGATAGCAGTCTTCCAATATTTGAGGGGCTGTCACAGAAAGGAAGGGGTCAAGCTATTTTTTTAAAGCACCCAAAAGCCAGACAAGGAATAATGGATGGAAACTGAACAAGGAGAAATTTAACCTGGAAATAAGGAGAAACTTTCTGACAGTGAGAACAATCANTGGAAACTGAACAAGGAGAAATTTAACCTGGAAATAAGGAGAAACTTTCTGACAGTGAGAACAATCAACCAATGGAAGAGCTTGCCCTCAAAAGTTGTGGGAGCGCCATCATTTGATACTTTCAAGAAGAGATTGGACTCCCATCTATCAGAAATGGTGTAGGGTCTCCTGCTTGGGTGGGGAGTTCGACTAGATGACTTAAAAGGTCCCTTCCAACTCTGATTATCTGTTATCTGTTATCTGATTGGTGTGAACAGTGCTGAAATTGTTGAGATGGTCAAAATGAATAAAACAGGTCTCCAAAAGGCTCCTGAACTCAAAAATGACAACAGTGGCTCAAAATAAGGAAATATCAAGTGATACATATGAAGACCAGTCCTAACTTTACAAACTGTATATGTTCCTGAGGTCTGAGAAAAGATCTTCAGGTTGTGGTGGACAGCTGAAGTGGATCATCAGGAAAGGAGTTGAAAATGTTACTCTTGGGATTGGAACATCTGCGTACAATGCTTCTCTGTATTCATATCTATACTATGCACAGCTGTCCCCAGTATTTCAAAATATGTTAAAATTGAAATGAAATATGAAAATGATTAAGATAGCAAATCCACTAAAGGGAAAGCAGCAGGACTTGAGATGTTTTGGTTTAGTTTTTCTTAAAAAAGAACAAGCAAAGACATAAAATTTTAAAAAGATACATAAAATTTCTAAGGAAGAAATGGTGAGAAGGTTTTTTCTTTGCCTTAATATGACAATCTAGATAATGAAAGTGCTAAGAGATACAGGATAAATACAAATAAATAACATGACAAGTAATTAAACTATGTAAGACACTATTCTGATAGATAATGATGGCCTTAAATTTCAATAGTCCTTTTTCAATTGAAAGGAAATCAAAAGTACGGAGAATAAAGTTACTTGTTTGTTTATTATTACGGTTCTCTATGACTTTCAGAATAAGATATAGCATGACCCCGAATACCATTTGCTGAAAAAGTCATGAGAGTTGGAGTTATGCCTGTCTTGTTGGATTCTCAAAGAATTATTTGGCTATAGAAGAAGCATCGTTCAATATATTTAGATCTTTTTTTAAAAGGATTCTTTGCATGCACATGGATTCAGTTTTGATATTCCCATGTCACAGATTGTAGTTATAGTATTATCCTCTTTGGGAAATACAGGTCAACAGTCCAGCCTAGGGGTGGACCTCAGTTTTTTTAACAACCAGTTCTGTGGGTGTGGCTTAGTTGATGGGTGTGGCTTGGTGGACATGTGACTGGGTGGGCGTGGCCAACTCAACATTTCTCATATCAAGGGGTGTTTCTCCTTGCCTGGCCTCTCATGACAGTAGGGATGCTGCAACAGTCATAAGTGTGAAAAATGGTCATAAGTCACTTTTTTCAGTGCCATTGTAACTTTGAGATGCGTCACTAAATGAACTGTTGTAAGTCAGTATTACCTATATTAAAAAATACAAAAGCTTCTTGGCTTGCAAAAAGCTGTCCTAAATACCAATCATTAGATTGAAAAAATATTCAGCAACCTGAGTTACAAATCAGGCAGGTGCCAGAGCACCTTGAGGAATGAAAATTTTAAATGCAGTGATAGCGATCAAGCAGTCAACTCTTGCTCATAAAGTGAAACCCTTAGCAGAGAGATCATTAAGCTCACCAGAAAAAGTACAACCAGAGAAGCAATCCTTAGATCCAATTACACCACTTAAAGATACCAGCTGGTCTCACTCACCTCACCAAGATATTCCTAAGGAAATCATCCAGATTAAGGAAAGGTCAACATGCCCCCCAGAAAGCAGTAAAAAAAAAAAATCAGTGCCAAGCTTGCATCCTGTCTCTTGGAAATATACCCCAAAAGGACAGTGCAGATGATACTAAAGCAGTGAAGGAACACCCCTCTCCAGATAGAAAAAGAAACCATGAGGCAGGAAAAAATCAAACACAATACAAATAATTAAATCATACAGTATTGTTGCTTGTTGAAGCTGAATAGAGAAAATTATCACCTATAAACCCAGGATTAAACGTCACAAGCACAGAATTAACTTCACCAAAAACCAGTTTTAGACCAAAACTCAGAAAGGGTATGTAAAAACTCACATTTGAATGTCAATCTTTCTAGCTAGCCAAGAAGCCTTGCTGAATGTCATTCATCTTGGTTCTTGTCACTAAAAGTTGCTTCATTATTCAATTATTTTCTCAAAGTGCTGATTGTCCAGGAAATTATTTCCTTCCCAACAGCAGTGTAAAAATCTTAAAACAACCCTTCCCCTTTAAGAAAATCAAGTCCCAGAAGCTCCGGAGACAGGAAGTCTAGCGTACTGGCAAGAATGTAATAAGAGTGGAAAAAAACAAAAGGAGATTGCTCTAAGTATTGGTTCTTTGAACTACTTAGCAAGTTAACAAGAGGTTCTATAGAACTGGACAGAACCAATAGAACCCCTGGTCCAGCGCTATAATGCCTAATCAAAAATCAGTCCCAAGAACTTCATTGAAACTTAGGATGAGCAGATGCAATGGTGGATTCAATATTTTTTTACTACCGGTTCTGTGGGCATGGCTTGTGGGCGTGGCAGGGGAAGGATACTGTAAAATCTCCAGTCAGAGGCTGTATTCTGCTCTGGTTCTCCAAACTACTCAAAATTTCCACTACTGGTTCTCCAGAACTGGTCAGAACCTGCTGAATACCATCTCTGAGGAGATGTAGGATTGCTTATGAAGATACCACAGATCAGTATATACTTTAGGAGAATAACTTTTATCAGTTAGCTAAAGTTCCACGAATTAGTGTAATGGTGAGTTTTATCCTCAATGCCCCCTTTCACTGCAGTTCTAATCAAGAAAGCCTATAATACAGGGATGTCAAATTCGCATTGTCACAGTGGTGTTATGTGATATATCGTGACTTTCCCCCCCCTTTGCTAAACCAGGCAAGGGTGTGGCCAGCGTGTGATGCATCTGGCCCATGAGCTGCAAGTTTGACAGCCCTGCTATAATATGTAATACTTGGTTGGTTGACGATTCTGATATGTTAGCACTTTGTGTTTGCTGTAATTTAAAGAGTTTCCCCCTCTAATTACACCAATAATTTTCAATTCTATATTGGTTAACACTTGAAATTTGAAGTTCTGCCATCCAAACTGAAGCTCACCCTTCCCATGTGAGTTAAGTCCTAAAGGACCTTATTGAAAGTCGGTAAAGAGGATGGGGAAAAAATGATGCTATACTTGATGTGGATTCTTGGGAATCCTCAGTCACCTATCATGCTGTCATATCATTTGAATAGAATAACCATATTTATGGTCCCCTTCAGTTTTATGATTGTATGACATTTTCTGATCCTTTGAAGGTGCTCTTTCCATCGCAATGCTTATTTGCTAGTTTCACCCATGTCCAGTATTTTTTCCCCATTAATAAAGCTAGCTCTGATCTTTTATGATCTAAGCTTGTATATCTACTAACTTTTCAGGCTAACCACTGATTTTTGGAAATGTCAATCCAGCACAAGAAAAAAAAACCATACAGATACAAAGGGCAGAACATAATTGTTATTATTTTTATCATTGTTATGATTCTTTCACAATAGCTGCAGAACAAACATTATTCAAATTAGAAACAACTAAGAGATGAGGAAACATTCAACAAAGGCTGACCCTGGAGAAAATCTGGACTGTATTTCATTACACTGGATGATGTTTTGAGTGTGGTTCATTCATCTAAAAAGGTGGCTTTCTAAAGCAGTTAAGCAAGGTCAGTGATAGCTACAGATCTTAGGAAATAGGATAGGGGTGTCAAACTCGATTTCATTGAGGGCCGCATCAGGATTTTGTTTGATCTTGGGGGGACGGGATGGGCATGGCCAGGTGAGTGTGGCCAGCTTGATGTCATTCATGTCAGTGCCTGTATGGCCCAAATATTCTGCCAGTGAAAACAGGCTCCTGAGCTCCGTTCTCCCTGTGACAGCCTCCCGCGACCCTCCGCCAGTGAAAACGGAGCATGGGAGTGTCCCCTGCAGCCCCCGCGAGCTCCGTTTTTGGCTGTGATGGCCTCCTGCAACCCTCTGCCAGCAAAAACGAAGCTCAGGAAGGACACAAGCAACTCTCCCAAGCTGTCAGAGGCACTGTGGGCCGGTCCTTCACTGTTTCCAGGGTGGCCCCATGGGGCAGATCTCAGCACCCCACGGGCCAGATCTGGCCCCCAGGCCTTGAGTTTGACACCCCAAAATAGGATATTAGGGATTATCTTAGAAATGTTTTGGAAATTCTTTCTTTTGATGTTTTTCCCCCTTGGATTTCACCTTTTGGGATAGATGCCAGAATTGTAACTTGCTTAGCACCAAGGCAGTTTATTTCTAATTTATATTTTCTACATTTTGCACTTCAATTAAACTTAAGATTGGAATCTTTTCCTGTCTTGTTTGAACCATATCTGCCTTGTTTTGTCGATCAAATCTTTAGTGTGGTCACAGTTTAAAAATATGAAAAGCCAAAAGATGTAAAGGATGCGTATGTTACATGTATTAAAACAAAGAGTATATATAAAAATTTGCTACATTTTTTAAAAATCTGAAATAAAGAGTAGGATCATTACATAGGAATTAGATATCTTGTTCCCATTTTATTGCACCTATTGGGATGAACAGCAATGAATATGTTCAGCAAACAAGAAGATCAAATGGGAGAAATGCATGGCAATAACCAGCATGTATATTATGTTTGCTGTCTAATTTCTATCATTTTTATAGCGTCCTTATTTTCTCAATGGGTAGGTTGGTTTTGACTGTGCATAATTACTATATGCCAATAAAAGTCAAACAAATTCTTCGGTTGCTATCCAATTACTATTCCTCATGTTTCAGGACACTTATTGGGATATTAATAAATAGGACAAGAAGAATCCAGTAAACCTGCAAAGTTTAAATTTGCAGCTGAAGAATATTCAGAAAGGTTACTGTTTTTGTGTTGGATTTATAGGATTGCCAACCAAACATCTTCCTCTAGCCTGAAAAATAATCATAGGATAAAAACTGTAATTCAGAATATCATTGTAATGTGCTACATTGCACCCACAGCCGTGTTGACAGTGCAAATTATTTTGGGCAAGAACAACAGCAGTCTATGTAATGCAAACTGATTGCATGCAGCTGATTGGATTTCATATAACAATCCTTTGGATCTACAGAAACACATGATAAACATCTAGTACGTTTAATCCTTTTGTGTGTTTTCTGAATGTTGCTTTTATGGACCATATGATGGAAGAAGAAGCTTTGTCAGACTCTCTGGTTAGACTTTTCAAGTGTTCATTTTTTTAAAAAATTCAATTGCAGTCTACTCTTATTGCTTGTTAAAAGGGCTGCCACCCTGTGTGCAAGCAGGCTTATAGCAACCATAGGCTAAGATGCCTTATTTATTCAAATTGAGCGGACAATGGGAATTGGACCCAGATAATTGCTTTTTTTTTTAACCAAACGCAGTGAAATCAACATAGTTTGCCAATGCAGATTTACATGCAATTTGCATACCCATACTTCTTTTAAAACTTGAGATTTAAAACTTGAGATTTGAGGCTTAGCCAAAAAAATAGTCAGATTTTTCTATAATTGTATAGACAAAGAAAAACAACTAGACTTCATTGATCTTTGTTCTTAGTGTTGCCGTTATTGTTTCAATCTAATATTTGAAATGCCATGCACAAATCTGTATTCACCCTCTTTCTTAATACGGAGCTTGCAATATTTTATCAGGGAAGCTACTGTACCAATTTGATTGATAGTTCCTGGATGATATTGCAACTCAGTCAATAAATGTGTTGTTAAGGCATGTTGGTGGCACCTTCTTCACAAATATCCTTTCATTTCTGTTAGAATTCAACAAACAAGGTGACAACAGAACTAAAAATGCATATAATATGCATTATACATTTATATAAATGTTGTTTAAAAATTCAATTATATTGGCCCTTCCTTCCTTCCTTCCTTCCTTCCTTCCTTCCTTCCTTCCTTCCTTCCTTCCTTCCTTCCTTCCTTCCTTCCTCACAAGTAACAACAGCAAAAACATTTCATACCCTTCATGTGTAGCGAATAACAAATACAAAGCATTTTTGCTGTCAAAGTTGCAGTTCAGAAGTTGTATCTGAATATAGTGGGCCTCCGTATTGCTTTTATTTCACAAACAGAATTAATAGCCAAGTTCCATTTTACCCTAACAGGAAAAAGCACCCGGTATTTTTAAATTTTTGTGTAGCTACAGTTACAAATATTTCATCTCAGCACATCAGAAGAGAACAAAACATCTCTACTGTCTGCCTGATTGTACAACAACCAACACTGGCTGTCATTTTTTTTCTTACATATATGTTCCCTTTCATAAAAATAAATATATTCCACCCCTACCTACTGAGATGGATACCAGATGCTGAGTAAGCTTCTTTCCTTAAATAAGGCATCAGAAAAAGATATTACAATGCAGTGATGTTCTGTACAATAGTAAAGGTTGTGCAATTTCTGACCCACAATGTAGAGTGTTGCCCACCAACAACAACAAGTGAAGGCCTGCCAGGGATTTTCAAAGACTGTTACTAACTTTGCTTTGGTAATCAACAACAGTAAATGTATTAAAATTTTGGTGAGTCAGCAAACATGAAAAAAGCCATGTTTAGATTTTTAGGAGAAGTTTGAAAAGTCAATTTCATATAGAATATTCGACCGCAGGTGCCATCTAGTCCCTTGTAGCACGCAAGACATCTGGAGCCATTCTAGAATTCCTATACTTAGGTATTCTCCCAGAATCCCATTAATTGCTGAAATATCACATGTTTGAAGCAGAATCGTGCAAGATTTCAGTAAGGTTTGGGCATTCTTGTGCTTGATTTGAAATCATTCAGGATATTAGCTATGGGAAATCACTCATCAGTCTATTGGAGGATTAGTCTAATGCTCATAAAACTGCTTGACATCCCTCACTGAATTTGTCTAAAGGCCCTTTTCACTGAAGTCCTCAAGCTGAAGTTAGAGAGTCATCTGTTTAAAATGCAGGAGCAGAAACCAACTATACGTGGAGCAAAAGAAAATGACTGCCCAAATGCCTTTCAACTCTGTGGTTCTGTGTAAGATAGACATTGATTCGTTCAAATAGATTTTTGCTCCCTTTAATCTCCATTGTTTTTAATAGGACAATCTGTTCTTGGTGCTGTACCTTTTGGGTTTCCATTCAAATGAAGAAATGCTTGCTGGTAGCAAAGTGCATTTCTCCTGCTTTGGTGGCCAATGTATTTTTGCCTTCTTATGGGAATCTTGAATCTCAATAAAGGAAGGTATCTCAGATTGGCTTTCAAAAAGTATAGGCAGGTTTTTTTTCCCAGCCTGCTTGGAAATGCTGAGGCTTGAAGCTGAAGCCTTGGCTTGCAAAATGGACAATATACTTCTAGGTCACAACCATTCTCCTCTGAAACATGTTGTCTTGTGCTTCAGAATGATCATTCTTCAAAAAGCTAGAGGAAAGAGTCATATTAATTTCATTTCTGTGAAGGACCAACCCTAATCGGAAGACGCAGGATTCCGTAGCTTGCTTTCTGGACCCATCTGCCAATGTCATCAAGCTACCTTAGAATTTCCATTTAGTCTGTAGCATCTACTACGGGCTGTCCAGCTCTTGCATGCTGTTGACAGCTAATATGTCAGTCAGGCTTTAATTAGATGCTTAGCTGTTGTGCTGAGAAGACAAACATGAGTGAAAAGTCTCCTAAAGTATTACTAGTGCTGGGGTGGGATTCTACCAGTTTGGACTGGTTTGGGCAAACTGGATGTTAAAGCTACAGTTGGGTCACCCAACCGGTATTTCAACTGATCGGCTGGCCCCTCCCCTCCCAGGAGTCTCCACATGGCCCATTTTTGATGGAGGTAAGTGCAGGGTCCACGGGGAGGCTCAAGGAGAGGGAAAACCAAGCCTTCTGGAAGTCCAGAAATGAGCCTATTTTCAAGCTTCCAGAGGGCTTCCAGAGGCCATGGAGGCTGTTTTCATCCTCTCAGATGCCTGTTGGAGGCCACTGGACTCGTGGGAGGGCGAAAACGGCCTTCCCAGGCTCTGGAGGCACACTGGAAGCCAGAAACAGGAAGTTCAAGGAGGCCCTGCCCGCAATGGCCACGCCCACCCAGCAACTGAACAACAAACTGGTTGCTGGGATTTTTGAATCCCACCCCTTAACTAGGGGTACATTATTGAAATTAAATTAATTTCAAGTCTAATCGATTTACAGAAAAATGTAAAGGAACTGACATTAGAAAGGAAGAATTTGTTGGGACCAACTGAAATTCTTTTTTAAATCACTACATGTTTCAATCTTTTCGCTTCTTTCGTTACAGAATGATCTGAAGGAAGCAGATAATTTGACTGCGTCACCAATATTGTTAATTTTTATCATTAATTTTACTTATGGACCATATCTTTATGTCATACTCAATAGTTTAGAGATGGTAAATGGAAAGAAGTGGAGTTTTAATGATATTAGTTTTTTCATAGAATTTGCAAGCTTTGTTTGCAGCCCAAATATAGTATCAGGAAGTATAATAAAAATTACTTATATTTGGAAATATTTAAGGAATATAGGAATATTAAGGAATAAATATATAAAATATATTTATTGAATGGAAGGAAGAAAGATAGAGTTAAAGAATTGGCACTAAGAAAATCTTTCCCATGGAAGACTGGTGCAAAATTCATTCTCAATTATTTTCCAAGTGCATCACCCTCCCTTATCGGCTAACAGAGCCACAAGGCATGATGCCAAAGGAGTTAACAGTCTGGCAGGTTTTTTTTTCTCTTTTGAAAAAAATAATAATTCTGATCCAGAGAATGTGTGACAGGCCTTTTGCACCATATGGTGCCCAAGAGTTAATCCGGGGGAAAAAGGGTGGACACCTAGGGAGACTTATGTTGAAATGCCACTTAGAAGAGAAACATGAACTTGGGATGGCAAAAGTCCAGAAGTCTAAGCAAGCAAGGCTAGGGAGCCAAGAGGCAGGAACTAGGGGAGGGAGACATAGGATAACAGGCTGAATTTCGGAAAGCTTATTTGAATTTAGTTCCTCGGCTTTGCTTTCTTCACTGCACTCCTGGAAAGGAACAACCTTGTTACCAAGCTGCGGATTATATGGCTCCGAGAGGAGAGACTCCAACTAACGTCAATTCGCCCTGATCTGGTCATCTCATTATAGGTTGGGATATGGGACTCAGTGGTTGGTCAGTGGATGGTAGATTTCTTTTTGGCCTTATGAGATTGACAGCATGCTCGCCTGGCAGCTCAGTTTGATGGGTTGATTGGCCCTGGAAGCACTGCTACCCTGCCAGGTTTTACAGAAGCAAATAGAGCTTGTATCAGTGGACTCCTCTGAACACCAGACTCTGTGTGAGTTAGTTCTGCGTTCAACCTGGCTACAAGCCAACACTGACTCAACTGGGAAAGAGGGCTCTTCACATTCAGATTCAGTTCCTGCAGAGGCAGGTTTCTCTGACACATTGACAGGGCAATTGGCCTAACACACACACACACACATACAAAGAAACAGACATCTTGCGATCTCCGGAGCTAAAATTATATTTATTACACTTACTAAGCTTTTGTCAGCCTCTGCTGACATCGTCACAGTATTAAGCTACCATTACGGAGATCTATGCCTTTATGTATCATTAATCAATTTAGCCCTTACACGCGTAATAGGCCCTTCCAACCACCTTCCACCTGTAATTTACTCTGTTGTTTTTGCTTCAGTCGAAAGCTTAATAAGTATAATAAATATAATTTTAGTTCTGGAGATCGCAAGATGTCTGTTTCTTCTCTTACAAATATACCTGGAATTTGTATTTTTACAATGCTTTGGGGTGTTTGTGTGTGTGTCTATATATATAGATATAGATATAGTGTGTGTCTATATAGATATAGATATAGATATAGATATAGATATAGATATAGATATAGATATAGATATAGATATAGATATA
>BHFT01021992.1:0-42581 GCA_004320025.1 Laticauda laticaudata
CAAGTTTTCTTGTCGTCTTTGTATCATTCTTTCTGTCTTCTTTTCCACAGTATTCTCTTGTTCTTGTTCTGTATGGAGGTTTGAACAGATTCTTTGCATCCTGCTATATCACTGATTCTAATACATCTAGACAGCATCACGCGTGTTATTCCCTGTTCTTTTCTTGCCTGTAACATCGTCTGATTGAGCATTGTCTCCAGATGGTGAAGAGAAGAAAGTAGAAGTTGAGGGACAGCCGCTGTTAGTCTTCCTACTCATTTCAGACCAATTCAAAAATCTCCAGGTTGGTTCTAGACCTAATCCACTAGTTGATTCCATTGTTAATTCGCTAGATAAACATATTTGTTGAAAAATAGGAAAAGAAGCAATAATAGTAATAATAAAAAGAAAATTCATTCAGAGTTATTGTAACCCTTAATCCACATTGGACTGTTGTGTAAGATAGGCCATCGTAGTAACTTCAAAAATCAGGAAAATATAAATGAAGCTCATAACAGAAAAGAAAAGCCCAAAAAAATTGTTAAATCCTGGAGGAGGTGGAAAAATAGAAGATAAAAAAATTAAAGAAGAAAAAAAGGAAGTTCTTCAGGTTCTTCAACACCTTAATCCAATTAAGAAGTCCCAGGTATAAAAGATGTACAAAAAAAAAGAAGCCACACAAACAAAAAAAAACCAATGATAAAAGGTAAAAAAAATACAAGGGGAGGAGCAAGAAAAAAAAGAAGAAGAGACTGCTCCCTTAAAGGAAAAAAAGAACAAAAACATTAATTACTAAAGCTTTCCTTTAAAATAAAATGCAAATGTAAAAATTAGACTTCAAAAACAAAAAGGACAAAAACAAGTTCCAAAGGCCAAGATCCAAATAGCGTATTACAAAAAATATAAACTAGGAGGTTGTTAAAAGTAAGAAATAGCCAGCTTAAAGAAAGTAGAAAGAAGCACGCTGCACCTTATTTCGTTATCCAAGGCTTTTGTTAAAATTTTATAACTCCTCTTTTCGAGAGTCTTATTGTCTTTTTTTTCTGTAAACTTCAACCACCGGACTCCAGCTACTGATGGAAACCAGAAGAGCACCTGCAATAATAACTTCCTATGGTCTCTCCCTCTAGCTTATTCAACAGGTCTCAAAGTCCTTGAGAAGAAGTCTCATATCTTTCTCAGCTTTGTCTGGTCAAGAGAAAAAAAAATAGATACAATATTTCCAAGCCTCTATTGGCAGTGTTACAAAGTTTCTTCTGCTTTCACTTTCCCCCTCCTTTTCCAAACAAGATATAATAAAAATTAATTAAAAAGGGAAAAGATATTTAAAAAGATGACTAGAAGGGAGTTTCTAGCCTAAAAATGTTATAAAGTCAAAAAGGAGAGAAAAAATAGGTGGAAAAAACCCAGTCCAGTTTCAAAATATAAAAATCATATGTAAAAAACTCCAGCAAAAAACCCCAACAACCATACTTTGATTTCTTGTGTTAAAATCGCCGCTTAATCTCTTCTGTCTAAATTTTACAGATTCTTTCTTTGCCTTAGGTGTCTTTTCAAATATTAAAGTAAAAAAAAAAAATTCTCACCCAAACCGGCACACTTTCTCTTTCCATTCTCTTCCATTTCGGAGCTTTCCCAACTTCAGCAGCTTTAATGGCTGCACCTCTGCTGCTGGCAAAAAGAGCTTCGTCTGGATCTACCAGGGACTTTGCGATATCCCTGGATTGAACAGATGCACTCTTTACATTCACTGTCTCTTCAGGATGGTTTAGATCCATTTAGACCATCCAGGAGCAAAGATATTCGGCAGCAATCTCAGACTCCAAGATCACATGCCGTATCATCATGACACCAGCTTTGCCCCCTCTGCCAAATTGTGAAGAAGAAAGTGCAGTAGGTGGGAGGTTGAAGTTAAAGAACAACGTGAACCAAGATCTATGAGAGCTGCTAAATCTACCTATCAAAAATATAATCATGGAAGAGAAAAAACTTATTACAATTAACAATAAACAGACTTAACTCAGCTGTTAAAAGGAAGGAAATCTTCCATAAAATTAGAGAAATTAAAATTTGATATAATCTGCCTACAAAAAGGTACATATTAAAAAGCACACATGAACAACAACTGATACTGCCAAAATTAGGAAAAAATTTTTACTTCTTTGACACAAAGCAAGAAAAGAGGAGTGGTTTTATACATTAAAGGATTATATTACCCCAGTGAAAATTGATTCCATACGATGACGATGGAAGATTATTAATGGTGGAAATAATGGACAATACTATGAAAAACACTCCTGATTTGCAATCTATTCCCAAATGACAATCAAGAGGAATTTTATAGAAAACTGCCACATGAAAATAATCAACGACTGGACTTATCTAATATAGTTTGATGTGGGAGACTTTCAATGGAATTTAGACAAACAAACTGGACTAGACAGCACAGAAAACAACAAAACAAACCAGAAAGACTCTCCGTAAATCCTTTTTAAAAATGATAGATGAAATAAATTTAAAAAGATATATGGAGAGAAAGAAAATGCTAAGACTAAATAATACACCTTCTATTTCAAACAGATATTTATCATTGGTCCAGAATAGATTGTACATGGATGTCAACAGAATGTTAGCTAATATCCAGAAATAAATATGAACAAGTTACTTGGGCAGACTACAATTCCAATGACAATTAAATGGAGAGGACAAAGAAGAAGATCTAGATGGATGTTAAAATAAATACTATACTAAAACAAAAAGACTTCATATAGAGGATGGAGAAAGAACTGGCTTTTTCTTTAGAGAAAATAAAAAGAAGATGCAGAAATAATATGGATACAATAAGGCATATGCCAGAGGCTTGACAATAGACTATGCAAGGAAAAGAAATACCATGAAAAGACTAGCCTCTAAGACATTAGATGATGAGTATAAAGGACTTGAAAAAGAGTTACAGAAAATGCCACAGAAAAAAAGGACATTAAGTTTAAAAATGGATATAATTAAACATAAAATGGGATTAATGGAAAAAGAAGAATTAGCACAGAAAATCAGAGTGTGAAATGTAACTATTTTGAAGATGCATACAAACCAGGTAGATGGTTGGCATATAAACTAGAAAGGAGAAAGAATCAAGGAAAAATATTGCAATTAATAGATGATCAAGGCAAGTTTGCTATGGAAGTAAGAGAAGAAGGAAATTATATGAGGACTATTTATGGGAAACATATACACACAAGAGAATATTGAGGAGGAAAAGGTTAAAAGAGTACTTAGAGAATGCTAATCCTACCCAGATACTAAAGAGACTGAAACAATGTTCGAAAGCTACATAATGATGAAGGAGTTAACTGAAACACTTAAGAAGCAAAACAATGGAAGGGCACCAGCCCAGATGGACTTCCAGCAGATTTCTACAAAACACAAAGAATCACTGAACCTTTCCATTCTAGACATATGAATGAAGTTATGTTAAAGAAAAGATACCTAAATCATGGTCAGAAGCTGATATACACTTTCCCAAAAGAGGCCAATTCATTACAAATCAAGAATTTATAGATTTATTTCCTTACTAAATGCAGATTATAAAATTTTGATTCAATATTGTCAGAAAGACTTAAAAAAAACACTAAATAATTTTATCCAACCTGATCAAAACGGATTTTCTGCCAAAGAGACAAATTAACAAGATTAATATGAGAGTAATCTTGGACACTTTGGAATACTATGAGGCACACCCTGAAAAAAAATGGCTTCGGTATTTTTAGATGCACAGAAGGGCATTTGATAATGTGAATTGGCCATTCATGTTATTACAGCTGGAACAGAATGGGCTTGGTAAAAAATTTCTTCATGCAATATAAGCTATATATTCATAACCAAATGCAAAGGTAATGATAGAGGGAGAATTGACAGACTCTACTGATATAAGAAAAGGAACAAGGGTGCCCACTGTCACCTTTGTTGTTTGTGTTAACCTTGGAAGTGTTAAACAGAAATATTAGAGAAGAAAATGATATAAAAGGGATGAAATTACAAAAGGAAGAATTTAACTTGGCAAGCATCTCGCAGATGATCTGGTTGTAGAAGACCCACTAGAAAACAGCCTTAAAACTGATAGAAAAGATAAAGGTATATGGAAAGGTGGCGGTTTGAAAATAAATAAAGACAAAACAAAGATTTTTGACAAAGAATATGTTATCAAGACAATAAGAAGAACTTGTAGATTTATTGAAAATCCAAGTCATAATAAGATCAAGTACTTGGGGATACATCTGACAGCAAGATGTAGTATATACTAAAAGAGAATAACTATATTAAACTTCAGTAGCAGATAGCACTAGATTCGGGTGAAATTGGAAAATTTACAACTGTCATTAATATCAAACAATCAACAATCAAGATGAATATATTACCCAGAATTTTATATTTGTTACAAACAATTCCAGTTTGGCCTTGGAAAAGATTATTTGAAGATTTAAATAAAAAGTGTGTGAAATATATATGGCAAGGTAAGATAAGAGGAGGATTTTGGTTTGCCTAAATTGGGAGTTGTCCTACCAAGCTACAAATTTGATGTGGGTTAAGGAATGGATAATATTAAGAAATGCTAGATTGTTGACATTAGAAGGACATGATCTGTTGCTGGGGTGGCATGGCTTTTTTATGGTTTAAGGAACTAAAACCACAGGGGTTATTTTAGAAGACATTATAACATGGGAATCTCTGTAGTTAAACTGGGAGTAGACCTAAAAGGCAATGTTATTTGAAAATTCCAGTTGGGCTATCGACTATTGAAGCATTTTCCTATCCTATAATATACAAAAAAGAACAAACAGTTAGATATGGTGAGAATACTGAAGTGAAAAGGGTGAAATTAAACCTATGCAAAAATTTAGAGGAGCAAGGTATAAAGATTAATTGGCTTTCATGTGTGCAAATACCATTCAAGGTATGATAAAATTCCAAAACAGAAGGTTTCCTGTGATAAACTGATTGACTTTGATAAAATTTTTGATAGGTACTGATGAAAAGGTGATTAAAAAATGTATGGATATTTATTAGAAATTACATTAAGAAAGACTAACGAGTTAAAGAAACAATGATTGCTTGGAGGAATAATTTTGGATATGGGTTTGATCTAGAGAGAATTGGCAAAAACTGTGGTCTCAAAATTATAAAATGACAATTCAACATCATATAAAGAAAATTTGGTATAAGAGTTTTACGGGTGGCATTTTCCCCCCAACAAGAATTGGCAAGAATGTTCAAGAATAAATCCGGAAAAATGTGGAAATGTTATCAGGTACCTGGCTACCATATGTGTTGACTTGTGCAGATTGCCAAAAAAATTATTGGACTAAAATCCACACAATGGTTTGGAAAAAATGACAAAAAAAGCATATAGACTTGAAACCAGAGAGATATTTTTCTTGGAATTTTACCTGAACTATTACAGTAGAGAATTGAAATATCTGATTGTAAATGTGTTAACTGTGGTTAGGATTGTATTTGCCAAAAATTAGAAAAATGAGAAAATACCATCACAGGCAGGAAATTATTAAGAAAATATTGGAATGTGCTGAAACTAGTAGATTGACATTTGAAATCAGAGAACAAGATGAGTGAACAATTTTATAAAATTTGGGATCATATTCTATCAATGTTGGACAATAAAACATGGTAATGAAATATGTAGATTTAGAAAATAATTGATATATAAAAGATGTATTTCTTCAATTATATCTACAAAATGATTACAGGATTAGATTTGAGATGATAATATGAACTGTCATAAAAGAAATTAATAAAAATATGAAATATGGATTATCTCGTAAAACATGAATGAATAATAGTATAGTCAAATGATTGATTAATAATGATATTAATGTATTTTATTTGATTGACAATATGAGAATATATACAATGTAATTGTATTTGAAGACTATGAAGTGGAAGCACAAAACAATTTGTAAACCAACCGACACATTATATATATGGAAGATGGCTTGATGTTTTTATGTTTTGTTTGTCTAGGTTTGTTTTAAAAAACAATAAATTTATATTTAAAAAAATTGCATTGTATTACTCAAAAACTCTTGTAAAAATATGGATACAAGTATATATAATTTAGAAGAAATGTGGGCTTTTATATGTAGAATGAATAAATGTAGTGTTGGGCAAAAATAGAAAATGAGTTCTTTGAAAATTGATAGATTATCTCATGCTGATCTCAAATAGTTTTACAAAGTTGTGCACTGCCCTTCAGCAAGGGAAATACTGTATCAGAAAAAAAATTGTTTTTACTTTTACTTCATCATTTCAAAAATATAGGCATAAATTTGGTCAAAAAGCCAAGTAGTTTGAACCCATTTTTTCTTTGCTACTATTTTTTAAACTTTTCCACAGAGATTATAATCATGTGATATAAGACAACTTCTCTTAAGCAGTTATAGCACTCTAGTCTGTTCACTGAACAATATAATTACTCCAACATTTAGTAATCATTTAGGTGATAAGCAGAGGAACTTTTTAAAAGAGAGAATAGTTAAGAATTATTTCCTGATGCTCTATTCAGTTTAATGTATAAAATAATATTGTTTTTGGGTCGAGATGGAAACAAACAAACTGTCTAGATATCCCCTTTAGGGTGCTTTCACATTTTCCAGTTTTCAGAGGATAAAAACAGTTATTCAGATTTAATTTCCAAGCACTTTCAAATCTTGAACTGTGTCTGAAAACAGAGTGGTCATTATGTGTTCTTTTGTCCACTGTTACCATAACAAAGGAAGGAAAGAATGCAAAGCAATTCCACACTAAATTTTGTTCTGTTCTTTCCAGAGTTATCCTATTAGAAACCAACAACAAAAACAGAAAGGCAAAGACTAGGCCCATAATTTGTTTCAACTGTCTGTTGGGTGGAGGAAAATCAAAAGTTTAGGGATTGTTTGATATTCATGAGACTTATAGTTCCTTGTAGGTATCAACAATGCAAGTGTCTTGTTGGTTGTCCAAAAGAAATAATTATGTTTTTCTGGACCATCTCTGGTTTGGGAATGGGAGGCATAGTGTCATGGTAGTTATTTTTTTTTCCTTTCAGCAAGGCTGATTTCAAACCATGTATTTGGAGGAAAGGGGTGAAGTCCTAATGCCCTCTGTTATGGGATGCTTCAGGAGTCAACTCACTGTCTCCTCTATCATTAAGAGGAAGCCACTGAGAAATTCACCTGTCAACACAGACTCAAATGTCATAGTATGCTAATGATATCTGATCATATGCATATCAATCTCAGGACATGTGGTCAGTGTGTTGTGCCAATGCTGAAAGATGTTAGAAAGGGTGGGGAAGAATAAATGCAAGCTCAATCCATGTAAAATGGATTCAGAGACCATGTGACTCCAGGGATATTCCGTCATTGGTACGGAAGTTGGTGAAGTCAGACTCCTTCATTTTGAACTGATTCAAAGAACAAATAGCAGCAGATAGCAGCTGTGGCCAAGAGAGTATTTTATGGTATCTGTTATATCTTTTCCTAGGCTAGAAGACCCCATGTACTGACATTCCTGCCTACTTTACATTATGGTTGAATTGCTGCAAAGTACTTATAAATTTAGTAAATAAAATAAAAATAAAAGAAAGCTACAGCTGGTCTATGCTGTAGGAGATAAAATAGATATAATACTAGCTTGAGGGCTGTAATAGTTGCCAGATATGATGTACATGTTCAATTGAAGAGGCTGATTATCACTTTTGAAGTCCTACTAGGTTAGGAACTTTGAGATTGCCTGGACTCAGTGGTGTTTTATCAGGTAGGATCAAGGAGGGAGGTCCCTACATTGACAAATGTTTCTGGTCCCTACTTTGAGAAAATTACCATGAGTGAGATTGAATTAGTTCATTTCTGCTTCCTTCATATGAGATGTCTATGAGATGACATTCTCAGTCATCCAGGTCATGTTTGTCCCAAAAGTTTTTCAAAAGGCAACTGGACTTTGTTTTTTCTTGAAGATGTTTTACTTTTCACCCAAGAAGCTTCTTCAGTTCTGACTGAATGGAGGGGAATAGAAGGATTTATATTCCTTGCAGTCACCTGATCATTAGCACTCTTTCTGATTTGAATAGCTCCAGCAATTTTAGGTTTTGGAAAAGCTATCAAGGCTTGGCAGTTCAGGAAGCCTTTGAGGACTGAAGTAGAGACAGTATGTGTACAAACTATTTTTGTCTATTAGAAGAATGTTTTCTTGGCACATTAGGATGCTTGATTACTACTGTTGATAGTTTATTTGCATTGTTTTAATCCTGTTTGTAAAGATGGTGTATACTACTTATGAATGTATCAGCTGATAAGATTATGAAATTTAAAAAAAAGTAAGATTTGCCTCAAAATTTGTGATCAGTGGTATATAAATTTAGTAAATAAAATAAAAAGAAAAGAAAATATTTGTTTTTTCCCGGAATATCTGATTTTGATTTCACATACCACTGCCATGTGGCCAATGGCAGACTATCTTCAGTGAATGAAGCCTTTGAAAAGCAAAGTGTTCCACACCTCAAGAGTAGATTCTAAGCAGAATGCTACATAACTTTATGCCATACTTAGAGCTGTTAATGACTGTTTGAAATTCTCTATCGAACTAATGGGCAGAGAAAATTGTGGATGTTTACTCTAAATATCTTGAGAGTGCCTCAAATTCTCTAATAATACCTCAAGGGCACAGTTCTCCATTAGTGCTGATAATAGCATCACTAATGAAAAGGCCACTGGGAGAGTTCCTCCAGTATATCTTCATTGAGGCTTTATAATATTCGCAATGGAATCCAAGGAAGATGCAGATTGCTAGGAAGATATTTTCACAGAGAACAAGTATTTCACATATATCATTTTGGTAAGCTCATAACCAGATAAATACAAGGAAATGTCATTCCACCTTATGATTATTTCTCAGAAATGCTCTCTATTTGAAGGACTATCTAAAACAAACTTTATTTCATGACACTGAATGAAGCTTGGTGGAAAAATTTGAATGAATGAATGAATCTAGCTACCCACCTACCTACCTACCTAACCACCTATGTGAAAAGTGAGACCTGAAATTGTTTTTCACTGACTTCTACCACACATACATTTTAATGCATAATTATAATTGCACATGACCTTGTCTAGTACGTGATGCTGGTAGAAACCACGAAGCAATGAAATGCAAAGCCTGGAACCCCTCTTTCTTTTATATTTCCTGAGGTTCAGACAAAAATAAATCTGCCTGCCACATCTCCAAGTAGATTACATTCACCAGCACAAGAAAAAGCTGCTTTGAACTTAGATTATTTTTTTTAAATGTAGAGATTCTACTTCTTGGCCTGGAGGATCTGTTGAAATAAAACAGAGTACAGAATAATAGAGTTCTAAGGGGCCTTGGAGGTCTTCTATCTCAATACTAAATTTGAGTAAATGACCCTATACCAGGGGTGTCAAACTTGCATAATCACAGTGGTGTCATGTGATATGTTGGGACCTTTTTTTGCTTTTGCTAAATAGGGTGTGGGCATGGTCAGCACGTGATGCATCTGGCCCATGGGCTGTGAGTTTCACAGCCTTGCCTTATACAATTCTAGACAATGTCCAATCTCTTCTTAAAAACCTCCAATGATGGAACACCCATAACGTGTAGAGGCAAGCCACTTTCTCTGAATAATTGTTCTCAGTAACAAGAAAATTTTCCTGAATTCTAAGCTCTCTCTCTTTGATAAGTTTCCATTCATTGCTTCTTGTCTTGCCCAGAGGCATTTTGAAGAATAGGCTGACCCAGGGATGGGATTCAAATTTTTCAACAACCAGTTCTGTGGGCGTGGCTTAGTTGGTGGGCATGACTTGGTGGTCATATGACTGGCTGGGTGTGGCCAACTCAACATCACTCACATTGAGGCACACATCTCTTCGCCTGGCCTCTCATGACTGTGGGATGCTGCAACAGTCGTAAGTGTGAAAAAAGGTCATAAGTCACTTGTTTCAGTGCCATTGTAACTTTGAATGGTCACTCCACACAAGCAAAGTACCAGCAAAGGAAGAGAAAAAACTGCACAGTTGTTCCTGAGACAGGAAGTCTAGTCCTGCCAAGAATGTAATAAAGAGTTAATGGAGAGGTAGTTTCTGTAAGCAACACCAGAATGTTTCCTTCCTACCGTCCTTACAGGATTAGGCCAGTAATTTCTTCTAACAACAATTTCTCCGAACTGCTTGGAATGTTAACAACCGGTTCTATAGGTGAGAACCTGTAGAATCCCATCCCTGGGCTGACCCCCTCTTGACAGTCTCTTAAATATAGAATGACTGTTATCATGTCACCCTTATTCCTTCCTTAGACTAGATATACCCTGTTCCTGCAACCAATCATCCTATGCTTTAGCCTCCAGTCCCCTAAATCAATTCAAAGGTTTGGCAAAATGACACCATTTTGAAATAAAAGATGGTAAATAGACCTGGCAGCACTGATTGGCTGAATCAAGCAGAGAAAGTTTAGAGTCTTCCATGCAAATTCTTTTCAAGTACATTTTGGGGATCCTAGATAATCTAGAAAAAGTAAGGGAAATGCAAGGGTCTAATGTGTTTTCAAAGTGCTTTGCAAACAAAATAATTGTGATATCACAGATCTCAGTTTATAAAGTGCATTATGACTCCAATTTCATATTATCTTAGGATAATACATTTATTGTTTTAGAAACAACATCCTGTTTCACATAATGCATCTTCTGAGATGCACAAGGATTTTTTCTTCTATCTCTTGATGAATATTCACATGAATTAAAGATGGGGTTAAAATAATGCTAAGATATCTGATTAAAATAAAATCTTGAAAGATTAGCATCTGGTATGAAAATGCAATAGCTATATTGCTAAACAAATTAGTAAAAAAATGTTACCTTAATGACTACAAAAGAAAAAAAGATTTTATATCTAAATAGGTACAATATCTTCTTTCTTTTTAAAAATACATAAACTCATGCAGTTAGAGCTGCTTGCTTCTGTACATGTCAACTTTTTTTTCAATTTATTGCTTCTTTGTCAGTATTTTTATTCTATTTTTATTCTGTTTAATGTAATAATATTGTATTGAATGGAGAGAAATAATTCCTATGGTTCAAATTATGAAATACTGTAGTCTTTCTGTCAGTCAAGTTATTTTTTCAAGATAATAGCCAGAGCCCGGCAATGCCTTAGGTGACCCATACTTTAAGCAACCAATCAAAAGCAGAAACATTTTCCATCTCTTGGGAAGCTTTAAGAAAGCAAAAAACTGTCTTCATTTTGCCTTTCTTCTTTATGGTCCATCAACATAGTTATGAATCATTGGTTTCCTGGAAAGATAATGATAGGTAGGTAAGTAGGTAGATATGTAGATGTAGATGATTTATCTGTGATGTTTGTCTTTGATTGCTTTTTATAACTCAATTCTGTTTTATTTCATGTATATTGTATGTATCTATATGCATATGCATGCTAGCAAACAACTCTGTGTGAAAACCACCTACAAGATAAAAGAGAGTTTCCTTTCCTTTCTCTCACGGTGTTCAATTATCAGTTAGCTCCATAACATTTAACCAAAAAATAAAAGAACTTTTTTCTGCACTCTTTTTTTTTGTCTTGCTCTAACAGGAAATTTAGCTTATCATGACTTAGACTGAGAATAACTCTGTCACTTTGAATGTACACTAATCGGCATTCATTAAAATGAAATTTTGTTGCATACAGACTCAAAGAGTCTCCCCCTCCAATATACACTATATAAACATGAGAAAATAAAGAAACAAATAAACAAACAAATAAATAAATGCAAAATTATGCATATACCCACATATGTTACATGACACAGAGAAACAACACAGTCTAATTCAGATGTATACATGTATATGGTGAGAAAAACGAATCATGTGAGTTTACTAGATGGATGGCATAGGAAACAAAGCTGTTACAGAATCTGGTAGATGTATATATGTAAATGTACAGCAGTTGTATCAAACTTGAGCACCTGCTCATGAGGAGAGGGTACAGCCTTCCTTGCTGGAACTTTGTTTATGGCCTCAAACTGTCCAAAAAACATATTTAGCTTGTTTAGAGAATCAATTTCACTCTTACATGTCAGGGAAGTTGCCTTATAGTCAGTAATAACCCAAACACCTTGCCACATAAGTCTCGGGTTCATAAGATCTTGAAATAAATTCTGTACTTTCTAACTATAAGCCCACTTTGCTGTTTTTATGGTCCATCTCAAATCAGCTCTTTCCATGGTAAGTGCTGTCACATCACCTGATTTGAAAGTGATGTGTCTCATCTTCAACATCACATGGATCTCCAATGACATCCAAGGTTTCTCATTTGCTCGCATGTCAGTAGTCTTAAGAACACTGACATCCTCCATGCACTTTTGAATATAAGCAGACACAGTAGAAGCATATTCGTTCACTTCAGTATGATGTATATGTATCACAACTTCTCTGTTAATTACTGAAAAATCAAAGTTCAGACAAGATCCCATTGATCTCCTGTTTTATATATAAATGTATTGTTTTATCATATAATATAAAACATAAAACAGTGAAACAAACAAACATTGATCTAATAATTGTATATTTTGAAATTTCTTTGTAAAATATTATGATGATAGTCACTAGACTGACCCCTCTAAAATACTGCTGTTGTGAAGATTGTGGGGAAATAGTTCAGACATCTTCACCTGAAGGAATCAGAGGGTCCAAATATTGCATCCCCATGTAACTATGCATACCTAGTAGATTGTCCTCAATCTGTGATTTATAGTTTAATAACCATTCAAAGTGACAGCAAATGTTTAAAAAGTTACATAAGGCTTATCCTCAAAGTTATACATAGCACTTACAACCAGTTGCAGCATTTTGTGATCATGTAATCATTATTTGTGATTTTTTTTTGCCATCTTCTGTCAGAAAACAGAAAAAAAAAATCCTACTGGATATGCTAGCTTAAGAACTATATGATTTGCTTAATGACCACGTGACTCTCTTTACAGCTGCCATAAAAATGGTCACAAAATTTATTCCAGTCATATGGTGCCTTACAAATTACAATGTCAACAACAAACAGCTGAGATTCTAGGCTCCATTGTGGTCATAAATTGAGGATTTCTTGTAATTTGACTGATTTTTGAAAATGATATCACTACTTTGGGAACGGGAGCAGGAGCAGAACTAAAAGTTTTCTCCTGATCATTTGGCAGTCCTATTTATTTTTCCTTTCTTTTGCTATTTTCATTGCTTCTACTTCTGTGAGCCGCTTTCTGTCTTTCCTTTCTTCATCAAACTAATTTAGTTCGCAAGTTCTTTGATACTAGCAATAGCAACAGCACTTAGACTTGTATATTTCTTCACAGTGCTTTACAGACCTCTGGGTCTTCATTTACCAACCTCAGTAGGATGGAAGACTAAGTCAACCTTGAGTTGCTAAGAATTAAACTCCTGGAGTGAACAGTGACTTAACCTGCAGTTCTGCATTCTAACCACTGTGCCACCATGACTCTCGTATCAGCCAGGGTGTCAAACAATGTTGTCATGGAAATGTCACGTGACATATCGAGACTTTTCCGCCTTCACTAAACCGGGTGTGGGTGTGGCCAGCATGTGATGCACCTGGTCTGTGGGCTGCGAGTTTGACAGCCCTGGTCTCGGACCTTCCTTTGTCTAGGCCCTTTCTGAGATAGGAAACTGTTCAAGCAATACAGAAGTCAGGGCAAAGAAGGCAGCAAAGCTGGTTATCAAAGAGTATGTAAACACTTCAGAACACAATAGTGCTTCTTGGAACTGCTGTCACAATACAGTCCTTTCAGCAGTTCCAAGAAAGTTTCACATCCATTTGCACTATTCAGGTGACCCTAAGGGTACAGATAAACCTCCAAGTGGCTTCAACAACTTTCAGAGAGAGTGCTGACAACCAGAAGACTGCATATAAATCTTTTATATAAATATAAATCTTCACATTCTCCATTATTCTGTCAGAACTGAAAAAGCTTCTTGGATAAGTAGCAAATTATCTTCAAGGAAAAATCAAGAAAGTCTACTTGCCTTTTGAAAACCACCTTTGTGATCTGATGCGTTCACACATTCTTGGGTTATCAACTTTGCTGCCATCTTTGTCCTGGCTTCCAGCTTGTTTTATACTGCTTCATGTCTCAATCTTTATAACTTTATTCTTGAATAAAGAATATGTCTTGATCCCACAGCTGGCTTTTGGCTTCAGATCATTACAATTTATTGCCCAGAATATTTTATATCCATGTAAGAAGAAATTGTGAAAGTGATAATGATACTCTATATTTCAGTTCAGTTTTGCTTGCTGTACTTTGTGTTTTACATAATTTTGTATTTTTCCTTCCTAAATATATTCCATTCATCATGGTATTTTACAACCCTTGAACTGAATGTTACAGAAAATTAAGAAATGGAATTTATGAAGTGCTGAGTCCCCACTAAAATCTGATATATTAGCTAGGAGCCTCTGATTTGTAGTCAATTTTCCACTAGAGGAGAAGATATCTAAATTTTATGCACCATTCTCACAATTAGTGCTAATGATCTCATCCATTGTCTGTTTTAACAAAAATGTTAGTGAGTTCTAATTCATTCCTACATAAATCCCCCAAAAAGCCATATGATATGAATTGACAATGCCTAATATGTAAATTGATACACACACACACATACACACATATTATATCTATCTTTTATCTGTTTATCATAGCAGATATTAAACTTTTTTGTGGAAATTTTAATGGGAGAAATAAGGAAAAGATGTGGAAAAAGATATAGAACTTGAACTTTAAATTCAAGAAATTCCAGGGGAAGATGCTGCTAATTTTTGATGTTGTCCTGATATTTTGACATAAGAAATATAATATATCTGGAAGATGCCATATTCTTATTTCTAGTATAGAATATCCTGGTAACCCAAAATTATCTGATTTGGGTAGATTACTTGAGATATGCTCATATAGTTTTTCTTAAGTGGCCTAAGTAAATGCTAGGCATCTTATGTCTAAATCATAGAAAAGGAAACTTTTGCAAGATTTGAGGTTTATGGAATTTGAAATACATGTTTATTATATATATATAAAATAACACATGATTAGAAGATAAGATTAAAGAAATAACTATTATTACATGAATATCCTTAAACTATAAGAATATTGCCATTTTGGTTCAGATTGTATATTTAGCTTACAGGTTGATAGAATTCAGACTTGTAGTGAAATAATGATCTCAGTTCCTATGGGACTAATCAAACCCATGTTGAATAAATTGACTAGCTTTCCTTCCTTGGCTTTATCAGAGCTATAAGTTTGTATCAAGAGAAAATTTAGTAGAGCAGCACAATGATCTGGATTTAAGGGGCATGTATTTCAGAGTGCATGTGGCCACAAATATAAGAGCTGTCAAGAGTACCTTAAACCAAACACTTCTTTTTCTGAGATGACACTGCACAATTTTAGTGACTCCTCACCATTCTTTCTGTCCTCAATTTTTCTTGTGTTACTATTGAATGTATTTAATGTGTGCACTCTCTCTCTCTCTCACACACACACACACACAAGGTAGACTAAAAATCAAACGTGGATGGCATTGTTTACACAGGAAAAAGAGGAGATGAAGGCAAACAGAAATTATCTGCACTGTTCAAAAATAGAAGCTAATAAGTAACGACTAATTTGCAAGAAGGTTAAATGAACAAGGGAGGAGGATTAAGCAAAAAGAATTACTGCACCTAAAATTATCATGTAACATAATGAAATACCAGACTAGCTTGTGAAAGGGAGCAAGGAAAGAAATAGGAATAGAAAAGAGAAATGGCAAACTGAAAAACAAACTAAAGCGGGAATAAAAATGACCATTATCATTGGGTTATTTATAATGGACTGCTGCTAAACACCAGCACATAAAAAGAAATCTTGAGCAACATTAATCTGTAACTGTACAGACAATAATTTACATTATGTCTGTCCTCCATACTATTGTTATTTGCTACAACCTTTTAGTCCTCAACTTGTCCTGGCTGTTGTGAGTAGAGGGGAAAGAAATGATCTCCTGATTAGAAATCCCTTACATTATGGGAAATTTCCATCATTCTTAAAGAAGGTTCTGATACAACCTATTTCTCAAAAAAAAAATATGTCTCTGGAGCTAGAGGATTGACCTTTGCCATCTAGTCTTCAAACTTCCCTTTTTAAGGAAAATTGTTGAGGTAACAATTTTTGTAGCCCTAGAGATAAAAGAGATTTATGCACCCTTGCTTGCAAACATTTATATGAAACTTCTGGACGCATTGGTTCAGGATATAGCATCATCAATTTATTGATAATACCAAAGTTTATTGATAATATTCAACTTATTCTATCCTAGTATTTGGAGGCAGAAGAAGACTAGATGGGATAGGATAGATTGAAACTAAACTCAACTAAGACAGAATTATTGCTTGTACTTTGAGGTTCTCAGTGAATTCCAGTCTTGTCTGCAGATGGATAGGCAATATCTAGGAAACAAGTTTCATCATTTGGAGGTCCTTATAAACAAATGTCTCTCCTGCTAAAACAGTGAGTAGAAGTCATAACTAGAGGTGCTGTGGCTGATGTACCAACTGTAATCTTTTAGCACATATGGTTAGAGTATTGCAGGGTGATTTCTTTAAAGAATATATGGAAACTAAAACTGCTCCAAAAGTTAGTAGTCCATATACTTGTGGTGATCCCAGTAATAAGAACATATAATATGGATTTTATGGACTCTGTATTTGTTACCAATACACTTCTGAGTATGCTGGTGTTGATTACAAAGCTGAATATGTAGCAGGACTTCCTGCTCCAACCAGAATTGTCCCGACCTTGTACATTTTATAGCAGTTGCTGCTAATAGTCTCAGATTTCTGGAAGGGGAGTAAGTCATGTTTAAGAGATGTTGCTCTTGTGTAGTAGCACAATTCCTTTCAAATTTTTAGTCGCAGACCTTCCATCCGACTTTCAAAAAATTACTGAAATTAAAATTATTTCATGGGCATATTTTTGACTTACAGCATTGTATTATTTTTATTTATTTTTCCTGTTATTCTGGTGTTTTTACTGAGGATGTTTTGTTATTGCATTGTACATCTTGTATGTCGCTATGCGTCACTACTTTGACTCATTCAAAGTAATGTGCTCAATTATCAAACTATCTAAAGAAGCAGAGCTTCATATATGAATGTGAGTTGGAGTCAAGTCTAATCTAATAAAATGAAATTCAATATAGAGAAAAGTAAAGTCCTACACTTAGGCAAGAAAAAACAAAAGTATACATGTAGACTGGGTGAAACCAGGGTCAATAGCAGTAACTGTGAGAGGGATCTTGGAGTCTTAGCAGACAACCAGCTAAATATGAGGCAGCAGTGTGCAGCAGCCACCAAAAAAGCTAATGCAATCCTAAATTGTATTAACAGAGGGATACAATCAAGATCAAGGGAAGTACTAATACCACTCTGTAAAGCCTTAGTAAGACCACACCTAGAATACTTCATCCAGTTTTGGTCACCATATTATAAAAAAGATGCTGAGACTCCAGAAAAAGTACAGAGAAGAGCAACCAGGATGATTAGGGACTGGAGTCTAAAACATACAATGAACGGTTGCAGGAACTGGGCTTGGCTAGTCTAGTAAAGAGAATGATGAGGGGACACATGATAGTGGTCTTCCAATATTTGAGAGGCTACCACAGGGAGGAAGGGGGTAAGCTATTTTCTAAAGCTCCTGTAGGCCAGACAACAAATAATGGATGGAAACTGATCAAGGAGAGATTCAACCTAGAAATAAGGAAAATTTTTCTGACAGTGTGAACAATCAACCAATGGAACAGCTTGCCCTCGGAAGTTGTGGGAGCACCATCATTTGAGACTTTCAAGAAGAGATTGGACTGCCATTTGTCAGAAATGGTGTAGGGTCTCCTGCTTGAGCAGGGCGTTGGACTAGATGACCTACAAGGTCCCTTCCAACTCTGATTATCTGTATTTATATTTTTCTGTATTTAAGTCAGATTTAGAGGGACCAGTTCTAGGTCTTCATTAATATTTCATGTTCTTCTGTATACCTTCTGTTCAGATCTGGTAGCCCTAGTCAAATTATACCTGCTTTAAGTTTTTTAAAAAAGAAAGGCAATGTGATGCACTGCTTAAGTATTCAAATAAGAGAAATCCAGTTTCAAATTTACTGTTAACCATAGAAACGTTCTGGGTGATTTTAAGCCTGTGAGTGGTATTTTCAGGCCAACCAAACTCACAGGATTTTTTGAAGGAATGAATTGTAGAAAAGAGTGTTATATGCTATTTTGAGCTTCTTGAATGGGGATACAAATTTAACAAAGTAAAAGTAAGTAAAAGTAAGTACTATAAAAACACATTTCTCTTATCTTTTATAGACATATCCATGCTATTTTCTTAATTAAACACTGGAATTGTTGTGCCATTCACTTCAGGATTTTTCCCAACCTTCTAGGATTCTACAACTCTGGCATTTCCTACCCAAAGTATCCAATCTTTGCTTAGTTTTTGAATACCCCAAATGCATAGGTGCTTCTGCTTCTGCCTACTATGACTTATAAATTATAAGATTATCTCAACTCACTCCATTCCACTGTGGATTCCCAGTTCATGCCAGAACAAGAATAACTACTTATAATGAATTCTCTTTTGAAGAATAAAACCAAGCTTTTCACTAAACAAATGAATTTGGTATTCATTCAACTTTATGAATCATTGCCGTATATTTCATGGAAAGTATACCAGGTACAGAAGATTGATCAAGGTTTTCTTGTAAGAACAAAACAAAATAAAATATAAATCAGCTTTCTCCAATCTAGCATTTCTGGAGATGCAGAATTACAATTCCTATCATTCACATTTTTTGTTGACTGCCATTCTATGGTCATAATAATACGAAGATATGTGTACACCAAAACACTGTGAAAATTGCACGTTTTAAACATGCGTCTCAGCTAGAATTGTTTATGGAATGTGTCAACTTTCCTATCTTAGTACTGTCAAGATGTATTGGGCTACAATTCTCATAATCACTGACTAGTTTCTGAAATTTAGGTATTTCATAGATGTAATTGAACATAGATAGAAAATCAGAGTTGGAAGGGACCTTGTAGGTCATCTAGTCCAAACCCCTGCCAAGTGGGAGAGAAAGTCTCAAGTGATGGTGCTCCCACAACTTCCAAAGGCAAGCTGTTCCATTGGTTGATTGTTCTCACTGTCAGAAAGTTTCTCCTTATTTCCAGGTTAAATCTCTCCTTGTTCAGTTTCCATCCATTATTCCTTGTCTGGCCAACAGGTGCTTTAGAAAATAGCTTGCCCCCCTTCCTCTCTGTGGCAGCCCCTCAAATATTGGAAGACCGCTATTATGTCTTGCCTGGTCCTTCTCTTTACTAGACTATCCAAGCCCAGTTCCTATAACCGTTCTTCATATGCCATTAGTCTCCAGTCCCCTAATCATCCTGGTTGTTCTTTTCTGTACTTCTTCTAGAGTCTCAATGTCTTTTTTATAATGTGGTGAACAAAACTGGATGCAGTACTCTTGGTGTGGTCTTACTAAGGCTTTATAGAGTGGAATTAGTACCTCCCTTGATCTTGATTGTATCCCTCTGTTAATACAATTTAGGATTGCATTAGCTGTTTTGGTGGCTGCTAAACACTACTGGCTCATATTTAGTTGGTTGTCCACTAACACTCCAAGATCCCTTTCACAGTTACTTCTATTGAGCCTGATGTCACCCAGTCTACATGGGTACTTTTGGTTTTTCTTGCCTAAGTGTAGACTTTACTTTTCTCCACATTGAATTTCATTTTGTTAGATACGGACCAGTGTTCTAGTCTGTCAAGATCCATCTCGAACTTGAGCCTATCTTCTTGGATGTTAGCTATTCCTGCCAGCTTAGTATCATCTGCAAATTTGGTATGTTTCCCATCTATTCTCTCATCTAAGTCATTTATTGAAGAGTACTGGGCCTAAGACGGAACTTTGTGGTACCCCACTGCTTACTTCCCTCTATGTAGACTGAGACTCATTAAGGACTACTCACTGAGTATGGTTTGCCAGCCAGTTCCGAGTCCATCTAGTGGTGGTGCTATCTATTCCACCTTTTTCTAGCTTAGTAAAAAGTAGGTTGTGGTCTACTTTGTAGAATGCCTTGCTGAAATCTAAGTATATTATGTCCATAGTGTTTTGCTGGTCTCCTAATTTAGTTACTTTATGAATATGATGAAAACATGCCCCAGAAGGAGTCCCACTGTTGAACAATTTCCCCATACAAGTGTTTTTCAAGCTGCATAACATGATAAATACACACCCACACATACACACCCACACACACAGATACAGTACATTCATCACACATGCAAAATAGTTTTATGTGGTTATATAAATCAAAATGCTTTTACTTGGTCTCCTAAGTCAATTAGGTGTGTTTAAGCCAGAGGCCACAGTTAATGGGAATTGTAGGAGTTGTTCAGGGATTGTTTGACTCATGTTCTTTCACTGTAAAGTTTTTAGTCTTTATCATGGTTTGCAGAATAAAAGTTTTAATTCATTGTGAAATGTAGGTAGAGGTAAATTGTGACACTGAAATTCAAATCCTTTTCTTTTCATGTAGCATTCGTTTCTTTGATGTGTGTTCACTAGACATAATTCAGGGTTTCTGATCACACATTTAAACTGTAAAGCCTTCTCAGAAGAAGCCTCTTTGTAGATGAATGTGAAAATAACAATTTCCGGGTATTTTTATTACAGCTTTTGTGGCAAGGGTGATGTTTTTCTCCTCTTTGTGCTATCTTAAGAAAAAATGATGATTTTCAACTCAGGCATGAAGTTTCTTTGGAGTACATGGTGACTTTTATGCATTTCAGTTAAATCTTCACAATAGAGGCGCATGGCTCTTGAGGGAAACATCATTCTTTTAAGCATGTGAACATATTTTTAATCCCCAACCCGATTAAGAAAAATCAATGTTTTCTTTATATCATTTGAAAAACACCATCAACAACCAGTGTTTGCTTCTCAATATACCTTCAATCTCCTAACATTCCTCTTTTAAATAAAGGAGTTTATTGTCTTCAATCTCTTTTTCTCTCATCATACCTTTACCACATATTTGTGCTGAAATGTCTAATTAATACAAAAGAATATCCACCCAAGCTTTACTCTGCCTCAACTTCTATTTCTCATCCATACACATGAAATACAATCTACACGGTATATAGAAAACATATAGTATGTATAGAAAGTAAGAAGAAAGCAGAGGAATAAAGATTGGGTTTTTTTTTTTTGTATTTTTGTATCAACTACATATAGCTTTATAACAAGAAAAAGACATGGAAAGAAAGTAATTTAGAGAGTTTTCTTCACTGTTCATAAAATGAATGAAGGAATAAAGAATTTATATTCTCAAAGTTAACAAAACAGACTAAAAGCAGAGTATGCAAAATATACTTCAGTGCAGTTCCCATAACTGCTCTACAGAGATAAGCTTTATCTTTTGGCTCTGAAAACTGTAGCTTATTTAACATTTTAGTTTCTTCCTCACCCAGCATACTTTAGAAAATGTTCTCCCATCAAACATACCAAATAACATTTTGTCATGGTTTTTTTTTAAATGCACAAATGTCTTAGAAATAGCTTCTGACTTTGGTTTGGTTTCTGTTTTTCACATTTCCTCTAACACTTTGGCAGGATTGGAAAAGAGTTGGAAAGGTGAGCTTGTTGTACAAAGATGGGTGAAGGCAGAGAAAATATTGACTGTTGCAAGCTGAGATAAAAATTCAAAGAGAGATGAACTCTGACTTGTAATTGCTGGGAAATTTCAAATTTTCCCATACAAAAAATTATGTTCAAACTACCTTCCCCCATACCCCTGATGCATTTCTATTTGAAGGCTTGCAAATAGAGCGAACAAAGATCTGCTTGTAGTGTGCATTTAGCTCATGTCTTTGTGTGTGTGTGTGTGCGTGTGTGTGTGTGTGTGTGTGAGTGAGTGAGTTTTCTTTTCCTGTGGCACTCCCCTACAAGACAGAAGCACTTTTCTTCCCAACATTTGTAATCTCAGTTCATTGTTAGATGAAAAAATGTTCTAGATGTGGATTGATTTAGTCACATCATTATGGAAAATTCCATATAGTGAAATTTTAACTGTATAGTGAATGAAATCAAATGAAAAACAGAGCATAATTCAAAGTATTACTCCACTCATCTTTTAAATAATACTTAAAATATTCAAGTATTAAGAATCCTTCCTAAATTTGTGCAACTCATATAGTTGGCTCAGACAATAGGGAATAATTAATGGAGTTAAAACTGAATGCAGAACAGTAGGAGTTTTCCAGGAGTAACCAATGAAGTTAAAATCTTGTCACAAGGTTAACTAGAGACTGTAAATGATCAGGAAGAAAAGGAACCTTCAGAGAGAGAAAAAATAGGTAGAGATCAAAGTAAGCTGCTGTTAGGAGAGAGAACTGGTGTTGTGGCCCTGATTCCCAAGCCAGAGGAAGAGGACCTGGAAGATGAGGAGGAGGAACTGGGAATGCCTTCCTCCCCAGGACCTTCCTCCCTGATAATGCCTCAGGTTCCATCAGACAGCCAAGAGGAACAGCCTGAGATTAATCAAGAGGAAGGCATATCAGAGCAGCTCCTGACAGGGACTAAAGAGGAAGAGTGTTGGCTCGATCCTAAGCAATGTCGTAGGGAGTAACGTGAGCAACAATGTAGGAGGCATGGGAGGATCAGAGAGTGTGCTGAGTTATTGAGCCACACCCCACAGGGGGATAAAAGTGGATGTGTTTTCTCCTGAAACTTTGTACGGGACAAAGTTTAACCTTACTTCAAAAAAAGTAACCTTACTTATTTTCTTCGTGAAAGATTATTTTTGTGGACTACCTTATGATTTTCTGTGAGTAAAACTTTATTATCAGTTCGGACTTGGCACGCAGGACATGTTGGAATGCCAAGAATATTATCATTTCCAAAGAATTAACTCTGTGAAGTCCGAGCCAGCTTGCCTGCCTGTGTTTGTGTGAGTTTGTACTCTTCCATCTTTTGGGAAAGAGAAAAGGTGAAACAGAACAGATTGGTATGAATACTAATGTGCATAAAATACACATAAAGTCTGACAATCTTGTTCTTGTTCTAGAAACAGTGATTTGTCTTTATCCTTGTATTGTTCCTTCCACATTATTTCTGGATTTATCTATTCAAATTTCACCTTTTGCTTATACATTATGTCAGCAAAGAAATTGTAGGTGGGTAGAGAGAGACAGGACATCCTTTACATCTGTGTTTCTTTTTGTTGCTCTTTTTTCACCAAAACAAAATATATATTTAAATGTTCTTTTGATATTGTTTATCTTTGTTACCTAGAAACAAAAACCAACAAAAGATTGTTCAAACAACATATTAATCTGATTTTATGTATAAAAATTCTTTCTTTCTTCTATACTAATTTCTCCCATTTTTTTCTTTTGTTTCCTTAAGATGCATTTTAGAAAGGTAAGTATTTTTATGTCACATCACACACAAAACTGTCAAAAAATCTGTTAATGGGATTTGCCCTAGGAGTGAGGAAATCATCCCTTATCCTGTATTATTTCTGTAGCTCATTCTGTTCTAGGTAGAGATATCTGAGATGTTTCTGTACAAATTTGTATCACCTTGCTAACGTTATGAACAGAACTAAATTATTCTTCAGTTTTTATAACTTTTAAATGTTCCTGTGCAGATTTCATTTTTTTTAGACGTGAGCTTAAGTGGATTCCAGAAGATGGTAGAGGACAGGAAGGCCTGGAGGAATGTTGTCCATGGGGTCGTGATGGGTCGGACATGACTTTGCAACTAACAACAGCAATATCTAAAATATTTTAGAGAAAATTTAAATGTAACACATGTTTATTTTAAATAGAGCAATCAAATATATTGTGGCTGTTGTTCTTCAACTTTTTAAAAAATGTTAGAAATATAAATGATTAAATGAGTACCATATAATATTTCTTCGGCTTTTATAACTCTTAAATGGATTAAATATTATAATTTTAAAATTTTGACATTTTTTTCTCATCTGTATATAATATTTTACCAAGAAGACAATGTTTTATTGCACATTGATTAAAAAAATAATCTGAGCATGTAATTATGTTAAGTTTGCTTATTTGACTTATTTGCATCAAATGTGCTAATGTAATTCCACAGCTTAGGCAAAATGAAGGAAGCTTGAGAATCACTGTAGCAAATTCTGTCATACTGGTATAAGTTTAATCACAGCATAATTACAAATATGAGTCCTTATTAGATTTAATTTACAGATTGATGTTAAGTCTTTACATATAATGAAATCCAATTCTGTTTCTTCAGATGCTCACCTGACACATATATTTTTTTTGGATTTTCACTGTCAACAGTATTTCATAAACTATAGGTGAACTGGTTACTCTTCTAAGGAGCTAGAATCTAAGATCTAATAATCTAAGATTCATACAAGAAAATATTACAAGAATAAAATAATAAGGGGAAAAAAAGTAAAGCAGGAAAGAACCATGGGCTTTGTCTCTTACTAGGAACATCTTCTGGTCTCAGTGTAATAAAATCTCCCAGTGTCCTGAGGAAATTTATTTGGCACTGCGATCCCAATGACTGATCATAGCTATTTTCTCTCACTCTTTTGTGTTATTCCTATTTATCTGTCTCCATCTGGCCAGCCTTCCTCCAATCCTACGCACATGCAAACACATGTACACACCAAACCTTTATTCCATGAGAAGAGAAATGTCATAGTGACATCAGGGATGTGTGGGAATACACATTTTGAAGTCCACAACATATTGGGCTGTCATGCAACCCACAGATAGCTTTAAAGAGAGCTAGTCCACCATCTGTAGGCAGTTCAACTCTCCACTCCTTATCTCTGTAGCCATCTGTTAACTACTCAGTTTACCTGCTCTGCAAAATAAAAAGATGGATTCCCAGAAATTCCATGAAGCAGAACCTCCACTGGGACTGGGGATTAATGCACACACATTACTCTTATCCAAAACAAAATAAAACCAGCAATCCTTTCGAGTAGAGCATATTGTTCATATTTTTTAAATATAGCATAGGTACAAAGTATAGTGCAGTAGAACAAACCCCATTTTATCTTTTTCAAGGCTTAGGATTCAAAAGTACTTTATAAAAAAACCCTCATTTCTCAAATTAAAAGATATGCACTACTGGATACAAGCCCTAAATCACAATACAGTATTATTTCTGCTAAGCATGACTAAAGTTATTGAAATAAATGGATTTATTAATTTTCAGTAGTGTCATTCAGTATTTGCTGCATTTACACTCACTTAGCTTTGACTCTGCAATTACAGCTATATCTTTTAAGTTGATGTTCTAATTCTCATTTTCTTCTGACTATGATTTTGTCGTGTTGGCATGATGAGGTAAACAACCCAAATGCAGATTTGTCAATGTGCCAGCATTAGTAGTTTGGAAATCAGTTTAAATTGGTCACCATGCTGAGTACTCAAACATGGAGAAATATTAGATTTTTTAAAATGATGTTTGATTTTATGTAACTGTTATGAGCTGCCCAAAATTGTGGTTCTAAGGTAGATAGCCATACAAACTTTTTTTAAAAAAAAAAACCAATATATTAATCCTTTTCCTTAACTCCTTAACTTATAAACAGGAAGAACGGGTTTGTCTTCAGACAAGGATCTACATTGCTGGGATGAGAACTATAGTTCCTAACGGCAAACTAGTACTATGTCATTATAGTGCTCATATTCTCAGTTCATGCAAGCCATGAAACATCTATGGTTAATGGTTCTGAGATCAACTCACAAACCTGTACAGTAAACCCACTAGTATCAATGTTGTCCAGACAGACATGAAAAGAAACAAGTATTATGTATTAATCTGACATATACTGTATTTTAAACTGGATTCATAAATTAGAATGAAGATTGGAAAGCTAACAAAATCACAAAAATCTGCCGAGCTAGTGTATAATTGCTAAGATATATTTAAAAAATTAATACTTCATCTTTGAACACTTGTTGGACAACTGAAGGCAAATTCAAATGATCTTGAAATGTTTTATTTAAATCTTTTTATTTTTTAAACTGAAAAACTGTTTTCAGTCACAGTGATAAGAAGCTCCCTCTGGACATCCAGACAGCTATATTTTCTCTTTCTGAAATGCCTGGGGAGCAATATGCCAATTTTCATGAGAGTGGATATTTGAGGAAAGGGTCTGCCCCACCTCTAACTTGTGCACATTAAGAGCATCTGGTAATGCATCTGTTTTTCTCTTCTGACTTCATCCAAGATACATCTCTATTATTTTTAAACATTTTTGGAGTGCTATGATAAAGTAGGAATTTCTCCCCCTCATCTTTAGGAAAAGTTGACAATGTAAAAGTTTGGCAGTTTCACTACCTTTATAATCTGACGTAATTTGCCCATCCACAAATATCCAAATGTCTTTCTGATTTCAGCTTTATTAAAGATACATTCTTGTAGAAAAACTGATATGCACAGTTACTGGCACAATGAAGTAAGATGAGCAGCCTTTTTATTTATTTATTTACTTATTGAAGGTCAACTAACAGTTGTAAGTCTGTACAGCACACATAGGATTAAACTCTAACTCTAATCTCAAACAGCTACTTCTACAACAAAAGTGAATAATAAAATGGTGCCCAAGGACAAATCCAGCACCATAACAAAACAGACTCATACTTTCAAGCAAAGAAGATACAAGGCCTGCCAATGGCTAAGAGCAGGGAAGTTGAAGAAAGAGACAGAGTAATTCTGTCCGTACAAGACCAAGCCATAAGAACAAATGTATATGAAGAGTTTCCATCTCCGCAAAGAAGCTGAAGAAACAGTTGACCACCCAGTTAGCAACTGCAAGAAAATCACAAAGAACAGCTAGACAAAATAGCACCAATGGTGCACTGGAAGATTTCTAAGAAATCCACTTATCTGCAGGTAAGAACTGATGGGACCACAAAACAGACAAAGTAATAGAAAAAGAAGAAGTTAAAATGGTCTGGAACCCTGGAATTCAAAAAGACAAATACTTGCTACATAATACCACATATTTAATAATTTTCAATAAAAAATACAAAAAAGACTGGATAGTGAACTAGTACCTGGAGAAAGCAGAAAAGAAAGAATTGGAAAAATAAAATACAAAACACAAAGACCTGTAAATAGGTGTATAACAACTGTGGCATAATAAAACAAAAATGGCACCATTAGTAATAGCTGCTCTGGATGCAACCCTAAAACATTTGAAGCATTACTTGAATATCATCAGCATTGACAAAATCACCATCAGTCAATTGTAAAAGACAGCTTTACTTGGAAAGATATCTTTAATATTATTAAAAAACAGTATCTGTGTGTCTCAGGTCCTTGGGTAGGACTCAATAGGTGAACAAAACTACCAAATCCAGTCTAAACATCTGGCTCATCATGTGACCAACCTTAGTATTTTCTTAAATGTATATGTTATTCTACTTTCAGCAATTTATAAATGTTAAAAGCATTTAAAAACAAAGAAAAACACCAAAAGAACCAAGTTTGCAAAGAAAACAAATCCACTTGGGAACAAAGAAAAGGAAGAAATGGGTATAATTTATCTTCACTGAAAACCCAGCTTTTTAAAATAATAATTGGAGTGGGGCACGTTTAAAACTCAGGGGAAATTTCATTCCTCGGGTAGGCACTATTAAAGAGAAGGCACTTCTGAGATCCTGATACACCTACAGTTGGTGGTATTATTTGATTAGAATGTGTCAATCCTGCCAGATCAAAGTATCTGAATGGATTCATGAAACATTTCCACTAATTACATAAGTATCAGCAAATGAATTCTGGAATGGTGACATAAAGCATACTGAAAATGAGATGGAAGCAGTGTCTAAAATTTTCTTAAATTATAGTATCAAAGTAGCTACTTTAAGGCAACCACTAGTCGAGATAATTACTAGACTGCAGCAAAAAGGTTAAACCTTATGCTAACTTGTTTCCATCCAGTGCTGACGAAGATTTTTGCAGCCCAGATAAGGGTTGAAATTTTATGCTCTTCTAATTGTCGTTTGCTTCATGGAAAACAAAAATTAAAATCCAAGATTAGTGCATTATAGGAAAATATTCTTTCCTGCCTCCTTCACTGTTATTTTTTTTCTAAGAAATTCGAGAAAAGTAACATGTTTAAATTTAAAAAATGACTTACCTCTGTGACATAAGGTTTTTAATCTGTAGTCATGGTTTGATTCAGGTGTTATATATGCCAACTTTTCCTTTAATTTTATTTATTTATCAAAGGTATATATTACTATGTTAGACCTGAAGGCACATTTATAACTTCCTGATGAATGGATAATAAGAATTCTTGTCATTTTATCATGAGGACTATTGGAGACATATCTGGATTACAAAAAAAGAGAAAAGACAATAGCAGTTGGCAGTAAAAGGGCTCAGTCTTTCCTCTCTCTTGTGATTACCTTGTAAAATTAAGATTTAACATATCTTCTCAGTTTGCACTAGAAGTGATTATGGACCACTTGACACTTCCTAGGCAAGCAATAATCTTTAGAGTAGAAGCTGATGGGTTTTTCCCCCTATGTTTTTCAATAGGATACAATAGTTACTGCCCATACAAATAAAAAGTAATTCAAATTTCCGTAGAAAGTAGAAATAATTTCACTTATTTTTAGTCAGAACTTTTAACAAAAATAATAATAAAAACAGTACAAAAATAAAAGAAGAAAATTATGCATAATAGAGAAATTAGCCAGTTTGGATACCATACTCTAATCCATAAATTCCAATTTGCATTTTAGTATCTCACATCCCTCCCTCCCTTTTCATCTCTCTCTCTTTCTCTCTCCATCTCTCTCTGTGTGTCTTTCTCCATCTCTCTCTCTTTATCTATCTCCATGTAATCATGGAATGTGTGTACTTAAGACAGTCTGTTGCATGCATACTCTCTATTATGTCTGCAAAAGAGCTGGTATTCAGCAGGTTCTGACTGGTACTGAACTGGTAGTGGAAATTTTGAGTAGAGAAGAGGAGAACCAGCAAATACCACCTCTGACTGGAGATTTTACAGTATCCTTCCCCTGCCACGCCCACCAAGCCACGTCTACCAGTAGTAGAACAATTTGAATCCCACCACTGGTCTGCATGCATAGCTAACTGTGTAAAACATCTTCAGAACATGACAATACAGGCTTGGCTCCAAGTGATTTTAATCTTTGAATTTCACTTGATATGTCCAGGGCTTCTGGAAGAGTTTGCTATCTGTGTTCCAAACCTCTTGCCTCTTCATATCAGGCATACACCAGTGTGAACTAACTTCCAAATATTATCTGGTTTCTCAAATGTTAAAAATATTGCAACCTTTTTTTGATTAGGTTCCTGTGTATTTCTGCCAAGGTCATCTTCCTTACTCTCTTCCATTTATTTTTATTCAGTGTGGGATTGGTGAATGTGACCATAGCCGAAAGGTTGTGAAAATGCCTTGCCCATTGTGGGCAAAATGTTAAATGTGGACCTTGATAACTTACAAGTTATCTATTCCTGATATAACAAAGTATCTTTCCATATTAAACTAAAAAGATAAATTAAATTAAAAATACCTTTGCTTCTTGTTTGCTATCTTTGCTTCTTGGCAGGAGCAAGGATGAAAACACCTGTTGGAAATTACATAAATCAGGCATGCTAAATTAACACACTTCAGTTTGCATAATCACCACATCAATTTGCATGTTATATAAAATGCATTGCTTAGTTTTGAAATGTGAAAAGGGTATATGCATCATCCTTCTGATTTAACATTGTATGTGTTAATGTAACGGCCTGGGCTTAGTTGTTACTGTATTTTTAAATACTTTTTTATTTAAGAGTAAAATCAGTAAAGAAAGAAGAAGACATAAAAAGGGGAAAGAAATAGAGAAAGCTTCTTTTGCAGCAAATATAAGTACAATGACAACATTTGTTTATTCTATGATTACAAAAAAGCTATTTTTTCCTCGATTGAGTAGGTTTTTTTTCCCGAATGATCAAACTGCAGATCATAAGTATATTTTTCCTGCTTTATACCAAGAGTTTATAAGGGATTTCCAATCAGCCATAAATATAGATCTTGGGATTTTTTCGCAGCTCAAAGAAGTGAACAGAGCCATCTCCACACATTCCAGCACCTTTACCAACCATTGTGGAAAGTGTCAAACCTTTCCACTTTTGAGCACACAATGGTCTCAACTATTATGTATTATTTTTCTCATATTGTCTTTCTTTGTTGCTTGGTGAAATAAGTTTCCAAGGCAATATTTTTTGAGGCAGAATTGGAAAACTTACTTTAAAAAAAAGGAAACAAAAAAAAAAAATCTACCAGAGATGACAGGTTGTTTTTTTAATGGGTGGGTTTTTATTTTATTTTATTTTTGCTTTTGTTTTTCAAGGTATACAATATGAGAGGATTAGAAAAGAATTGAAAACACAATATATAAACAGTATATTAAACTTAGAGCAGTATAATGGTTAGTGTGAAAACTTGGAATAAAAATATGTTATAAATAAATCTTTTGGAAGCTTTTCTGAAACCAAAATATTTTAAGCAACTTCAGATTCATTTTTTTAAAAAGAAAACTC
Organism: Laticauda laticaudata; assembly: GCA_004320025.1. NCBI lineage: Eukaryota > Metazoa > Chordata > Lepidosauria > Squamata > Elapidae > Laticauda > Laticauda laticaudata. The sequence goes on from BHFT01021992.1 coordinate 30,721, forward strand.
TATAATCAAAAACTGTGTTTGAACTGCTCTTAAAAATGTGTTAGCCAGATGATTTTCCTGCCTGATAGGCAATTAAAAATCATTAGGAATATTGAAACATCCTTTCTCTATTGGTTAGCTATCCCACTATACATCATAAATAGCAATTATGTAAGCAGGTACCCAATGCAATGACAGAGTGGATATTTCTTATGCAGAAAGACTCTGATTGAAACTCAGGAATCTCCAAAGCTAAGAATTACTCTTCTGTGTAACTCTAAAGAGCTGTTCCAAGTCAGTGTAAGGGGTTACAAGCAAAATAGAACAATAGTAGAACACACATTATATCTCTTCTCTTCTCGACTTCATCCACCTGCCTACTAGATTGAACAGAATGTGCATGTGACAACTCCCATCAGTCAGCAGGACCTAGGCAATAGGCCTTTTCTGCTGTGGTCCCTTGTGCTGTGGAATCTTCTCTCTCTCCATCCAAGATGAGGATGGCCTCTTCACTTCTAGGCTTTCAATGGTCCCTTAATTATTGGTAATGATAATTGTACCTTACCCAGAGTCACTAACTTGCAAGATAGGTGTCTGTATAAATTAAATAGATTAATATATAAATAAATAAATAATAGTTAAACTTATTAAGCAATTTTATATTTTGTTTGGTTCTTGGTAGTTTTATATGTCTACATTGGAAACAGAAGTTTTTCTGAAAGCTTTGTTCATCTTAGAGATATATTGCCATGGAAAAGTTTGTTATTGATAATGCATGAATATGAGTGGGATGATTAATGCAAGCTCCAGACTGTTGTTCATGCACTGTGATATCATATAGATATTAAGGGGTGGAGCTTGTGTCTCAGTAGTATGATGCTCATTTTATCAGTTTTAAAATAGATCAATTCTCTGCAATTAATCTTTAGTTGCAGACCATGGCAGATTTTAAAATTCCTTATCTCATAAAGTCAGGATATTTCATAAAATATTAATCTTATGCTGAAATTGCTCCTCTAATTTCCTTTGCAAAAACAAGCTTCTGTTCATCTACACATTCTCAAGGTGTTTTAATTTTTTTAAAGATTCTCTCTTAATTATTTTTCTCTTACCGTCTTTTACAAGATGGCAACAGACAATATTGTTGCTGTATTATTTTTCATAACTGTCTATCACATTGAAATATGGAAAATATTCTTGTCTCCTCCTCCTTTTTACATTTTTGTAATGAAGCATTGTTACATTAGCATTTTATTTGCTTTTGACAGAAGGCATTCACAATGGTCTTAGGGGGTGGGTTAAAAAAAAGGCAAGATGGTGGTTGTAAATTAATATCAAACCCATGTACAAAAGACTGAGGCTTTGATTTCACTGCCACAACTGCCATCCTGAATTTTATTATCTCTCCCACTTGTACCACAGGCCATTTACAAGGTTGACATTTTCTCTGAATGAAGAACCTCAATTCAAAGATCCCTATCCTAATCAGTGCCTCTTAGTTCAGAACCTTTTAATATATATTTGAAATTTGGGGGTGGCAGTGGTATGTTTTTGGAGATAATCTGTTTTGTTTTGCTTTGCATTGGCTTACAATTAACTATGGTTGCTGTTTTAAAGTCTGCTCTCCCTGTTTTTGGAACACTTCACAATCCTGTTTTGATTGCATTACCATGAGCAATTTAATAACATCATTAAACTTGGCTATCCCAATGCTCAACATTAACTCTATATAGACTTCTTTGAAGTTGTTAAAATATTTAAGTCCATTAAGTCTTCTTCTGTGAATACTGTTCAATCAGACAATTTATTTATTTTGAATTTTTATTAGATTTATAACTTCATCTATTGTTACCTTTATTCTCTTTGTTCATCTGAGTCATCTCCTGAAAAAGACAATGCCAGTGTAGGCATGCATCCTGTATACTCAGCAGTGAAGAAAGAAGCAATAACTTACAGTTCTCTGCAAATTTAGAACAGAATAGGATAGAATAGAATAGAATAGGATAGAATAGAATAGAATAGAATAGAATAGAATAGAATAGAATACTTTATTGTCCAAGTGTGATTGGACACACAAGGAATTTGTCTTGGTGTATACTCTCAGTATACATAAAAGAAAAGATACATTCGACAAGAGTCAAGAATCATAAGGTATGATAATGATAGTCATGGGGTAGAATAAGCAATCAAATCATACTAGGAAACAGTCAATATAAATCACAAGTATATAAGCAACAAAGTTACAGTCATACAGCCACAACTGGGAGGGGATGGGTAATGGTAGTGTAGACTTTGTTACAGTTGAACAGTGTTGAGGGAATTATTTGTTTAGCATTTATGGCTTTCAGGAAAAAAAAACTGTTCTTGTGTCTAGTTGTTCTGATGTACAGTACTTTATAGAATCGTTTTGAGGGTAGGAGTTGAAACAGTTTATGTCCAGGATGTGAGGGGTCTGTAAATATTTTCACCTCCCTCTTTTTGACTTGTGCAGTGTACAGGTCCTCGATTGAAGGCAGGTTGGTAGTAATTGTTTTTTCTTAGTAATTTCCCACTAATTTCCAGAGGTTCAATAGCCTTCCTAAACTAGTTTCCTGATTTAAACATTTTATTTCTACTTTTTTCTCTGTTTTAATGTTTTTACCGTATGCTTCTCCAAGTCTTTTATGCTTGCTTCCCCCAATTTCTTGCCTCTAAATGATTGCTTGCCTTCAATAGTTTTGCTGATCCTGCTTGTTAATCTCTCTGATGTCCTCTCCAACTTTGGACCATCTTTTCTTATGTGGAGTATATATTCTACCAGAGCAATTTTAAATAATCTCTAAGCTTTAGAAAATATTTAACCTTCTTTACTCCCACTTTCAACTTTCTTTTTCCAATCCTCTCATATTTTTTTTTGGGAAGTTTGCTCTTTTGAAGTCAAGTGTAATTATGTTTGACTTTGAATTGTGTAGGCTAGCAAAGAAATGTTTGCACAATAGAAGTTAGGACATTTGTAAAAAAACTCTCAGCCATCTCATAAATCAGGTAAGGCAAGAAACCTATTCTCTATCGTATGAAAATTTCAATGAGATGTTGTCCTTGGAAAAAAATAAGTCGAACCAATTTGTTTTTCTCCATATTGACCAAAACAATTGGGAGAAGGGGGAAAATAAAACATTCACAAAAACATGCCGTATGACTTTCAAAGTTGCAGGATGAATCATCCATGCAGGACTTTGGGGGGTCTTCATTTTTTTAAAGTTTTCAGGTGTAAAAACAGGCATATTCAATAACATCAAAGAACATGAAAGACAATCCAAATAGGAGAACTGTATATGAGATTTTCCTTCAAATACTTTCCAGAACATATGTACAAACATAGAAGAAAGCATTTTATCTATAGTTTAATTATTGGATAAGATTAATAATTAAATATGGAAAATTGTCTAAAGAAAGTGTTGGAAACCAAGGTTTCTTGGGAAGAAAAAGCTTGTGAGCTAAAATAAAAAATTTCTACCTTGTTCTAAGTTTGACCTTGATATCTACTGACACCATATTAGTGGATCTCCAAACCAGCAGCACTATAACACCGGAGTGTTAAAATAATAAATTCCTTGTTAAATTTTTAGAAAGGCAAGCCTTTGGAAAGTGATAGAAAAGTTGTTTAAAAAGCTGCTGGACATTTAATTCAAGTTATTGGGAGAATAATTTTATCTATAGTAATCTATCCCAGGGATATACATTGAGAAAGAAATTCATCCAAGATTATTTAACAATTTGGGGGAGAAGATGGTGTTATTTCAAATTATCTGATGATCACAAATATATGTTAAACATAAGGGATGAATAATAAAGTGACATATATTAGAAAAAGTTTAAAATGGACTTATTTCACTTTGTGAAATGGGCAATGTAATCATTCTTTCTTGCATTTGATTAAGATAGCCTCCTCATAATTTGTGATAATTCCTATACATTGTGAATGGATTAATTATTTGATTGTGTGAATAGTATAATGTACTGAATTTACTGCAATCTTTGAATATTACTTAAGGATGCTTTAATATGGTAAGAGTATATATTCAGAACAATGCATGTCATAGATGTAAGATTTTAAAACAGTAATTTTAAAGGATGTTTGGCAATGTATTTCCAAAAATTCCAAGTCTGTCTATATACAGTGGCTTAACTGTCTATTAACCAATGGCTTAACTAAAACCAAGAAAAAGACAGATAATTTGAATACAGAATATTTGCTTTTATGTATTATGTATAGAAAGTTAAGTCAGAAATACTGTATGGTATGCATATAACTGAATATACTGGCAGTATCAGCAAAAATCTGATTCTCATTCGAGATTTACAGGTGAAACAACTTTATTTCAATTATAATTTGAACTATGAACACATAAGATTTTATTTTAAATTATTTTAAGATTGGATAAATTGATGAAAGATTCAGCTATATGCTTGCAAAATGCTGGCAGCAAGTTTGTATTTTGGCAAACTGGAATACAAATGACAGGAATAGACCTTTTAGAGGTCATTATCCCTTCAAAATTTAAGCCGTATACTTTCAAGGGTTGCAGTATTTAATATATTTTACAACCTTATGTCTGCTTCCTTTAAGAAAGAGACAGTTATTATTTCATTTCATTAAATTCATTAATTTAATGTGTTCTCATCAACTTACAAAATATAATATTAACTTAGAAAAAACACTTACTTCAATCATATGTTGTAATGGCTTGTCAGACTTATTGATTCGATGATTAGCAAATTTAGCTCCTCAAGGAAAGGATGAATTTTATACTCCTTGTGCAACATTTTTAAAAATGCAAAAAATCTCACTACTGTGATACCATTTTTTCATATTATTTCACTCCCCCCTCCCACACACAGAAAGAGGTGGTGGAGGGGACCTATAACAGCATGCACAATTTCTCAGACTCACACACTGAATAAGTCCCTCTTTGCTCTCCCTTCCATTAGAAAAAAACTACTTAAAAATAAGAAAGGAGAGCTGAAGAATAATATTCCAAATATACTAACAGGCATGGTTTCTGGATTTAAAATTCTTCACTGGATGGCTGCTCATGTCAATATCAGAAAATGCATCACACAAAGAACTCAGTCATCCTCAACTTTGTTCCTACATGGAAAGAAGCTTCAGTAATGTTTGAGATTCTGCCAGGCCAGATAATCCATCAAAACTGAATTGCTTTGAATCTCTCCTAAAATATTCAAAAGCACCTGATTTGATTCAAAGCTTCAAATCAATTTGAAGGTTTGATTGAAACGGTGATTCAATTCTATATCTTTCACAGAGAATCACCCATTCAAAACGTCTACGGAGTCTGAGAATATAAGGCTATATATATATAAAGATCTTTAGTAATCCACATAAATGTTGTTGTTATGGTTATTGTTTGGAATCTGCTGGTGAATCTCAATATTCTAGAGTGCTCTTCCTCCAAATGTGGGTTCAGTTCCCAGGTTTTCCAGTCAGATATGTCATAATAATTCTGATAGTTAATGTTCACACATCTCAAGGGCAGTCAGCATGAGGAAAGCTGGAGTGTTCCTGATGTAGCATATATCTTCCACAGTCTTATGCTGATAGAGGTTACAAGCTGATAGAGGTTACAACCTACCCTGCTTGGTAGACATCAGATTACATATTACTGGTCTCAAACATGTCTATCTGCAAGTTAGCCATCAATAACTGGCAGCGATTTTTGGAAGAGAGCTGCAATACCAGTGGGTTTGTTTAATACAATTCATTTGCTAATCATGCAGAGGTTGTGTTAGCTTTCTATGGTTTACAAATTCTTGTTTTAACTATTCAGAATGTACAGTAGGAAATTATGTTTCATAGGTTAAATGAAAACTGAAAGCAATAATCTGTACCAATTCAAAACATGGAAGTTAGTGTTCCTAAAAAGTCCACTGCTTTTCTTTAATTGATTCAGTTTCTCAGGATTTGTGTTTGTCTTCACAAATGCAGAGTTTTTCAATTGTGCAATCCCCTAAAATGACAATTGAATTTTTTTGTTATATTTATTATATCCCCTGTAAACAAAATAAACGATCTTATTAGGGTTTGGTTGGCCAAATCACCCATATTGGCATCATTATTTCATAGTATTCTTATTAATGACCAAGGCAACAATTTTTAAATTGTGTCTGCTATCTGCCAGCATATTCTAAAATTGTAGTTATTTATGTAAAGGACTCTTTTTTTTAGTTCGAACCACTCACTCTCTCTCAGCCCAACTCACCTCACAGGGTTGCTGTGGGGAAAATGGGAGGAGGATATTTTCACTACCTTAAGTTACCTGTAAACTAATATTGGTGAGATAAATAAAAATAAAACACAAGTTAATTTTAAAGGAAACCTAGTAATTGAGTACACTGAGTGCCAATGCAGTTATAAGGATGTGTTTAAGAAGAGACCATATGCATTTATCCCAACAGAGGCTCTTAATTGTAATTGAGTGTTATTCTTTTCTATTAAAATCTTTTTCAACAGTTAAAAACCAACATGGCTGCCCTATTTCACATTCTGAGAAAGATCATTGAGAGAGATTTGCAATGAGGATGCCTTTCCCCCATTTTTAAAAATGTTGAAAGCCATACAGTGTAAGAGGGGAAAATTCACACAAACTTCCCTGGTCACCTCAAAACTGTAGGTATTTTAGGACCCCTGACATACAAAGCATGTCTTGTACAACCAAACAATAATCTTTGCTAGTTAATTATGAACTACATTCTTCAGGATATATTGTTGTTGCCAGCCAATCAAAGCCACAAAACAGACAGAAGAAACCAGAAACACCAATCAAGCAAACTCCAAGACCAATAAACGCAGACCAAGACTCCCAACCAATCAGGATGAAGAAAAAATCATTCTGGCTCAACAGTAGGCTAGCCTCAAATTTAAAACTAAACGGCTGGGATAGCCTGACTCACAGATGAACTCAATACAGAAGCCTGATGATGGCAGATGAGATTCTGCTGAAACGTTGCTACANCATTCTGATGCTAAGAAGTTCTATTCCACTCCATACCTGAAAGAAATCTGTTCCAAATGCAAAACACAAGCAGAAGAGAGGAGTTTCAGTTTCAGTTTTCGTTTCAAAGCACCAAGCAGCTTTAGTACAGAACAGTTCTGTCTCCTTCTTGCTCAAACAGCAAATACTATTTCAGTTTCCAAACAGTCCTCAACTCTTTCACACACTGATAGGACACTAGCCAGATGAATATTAATCGATGCTGGAAGGCAAAGGCAGAATTTCCCCCCTTATTTTCCTCCCCAAAAACTAAGCCCGACTAGGGGTGGATTTCTACTGGTTCTGTTCACCTCTGTAGAACTGGTAGCTCTGAAGAGCAGCAGATGTAGAACTGGTTCTACATCTGCTGATGTTTTTGCCCATCCACCCACCTGGGCTCTTACATGATCTTTATTTCCTGATTTTTCAACTTCAGCTGCCGAACGAGGCACAGCTGCAGTTTAAAAATCAGGAAAAGAGCTGTTTCAAAGGCTGCTTCTCTGCACGCAGCTGCTGCTGCTGATTTACAGGCGTGCGGCTCTCAGCATGCAGGGAAGCTTGTATCCCACCCCTGAGCTCGACCACATAGTTTTGTAGCAAAGCATGGGTATCGAGCTTATTATAATGTTGAGCAATTCATCCTAAAATCTTCAAGGGTTTTTCTGAAGGCAAAAAAGGAGGTAGGTTGGTTATTGGATAAAGTTATTCAAAATTATATTGTATTCTTTGATGAAGTAATATTCTACTTTCATAATCTTTTTTCTCTTTTCTTCCTGGCTTTGAAAAATGTGTTATGATACACTTACTGTGCATTCAAAAAAAGGAGATAGTCCAGATTTTAGCTAAGCTAAGTAAGAAAAAGAGCATTGCATATTCACTTACTCCACATCATCTCTGGTCATTTTCTCTACAAAGAGTGTTTCACTTAGGAGCTGTGATAATGTCATAGGAACTAATATAAATTGATGATAAAGGCATACTGTAAGCAAGTGTGTGATCTAGGGATGAAGAGCTGCATCTGACTTCATTCTGATGCAAAAATGAATCATTTTGTCTTTATGGGTACAACCTTGTATCTTGGAGGATTTCTAGCACTTTTTTTCCAGGTGTGGTGGGATGTCTGGGCTGATCATACAATCAGTAATTATGCAAAATGTTTATTATGCAAAGCCTTCTGTTTCCAGCTTCTTTGTTAACCAAATCTATGTCAAGGTGTGAAAAGGCATGATGCATTAAATTAACACACGGCAAGAGAATGTATGTTGAAATTTATATGAAAATAAAACAGCAGAAGGTAAATTAATTTGCAGGTTGCATATTCCTACATATTATTTTCAGCATGTTGCTTTCGGCTTCCTTTTGCAAAAAATAATATTTCCTGTCTCAGGCATCTTGAGTTCACAGTATTGGGGAAATTATCATCTATGGGCTATTTGAAGGTGTAGAATCTGGATCCAGCTTGACTACTGAAGTTTTGACCCTGGAAATTATTTCTTGGGACAGAAAAATGTAAGTGAATCCAGAATAATGTATGGACCAATCTAGATTCAGTGAAATGAGAGATCTGAGCTCATAAGAGTGCAAAGGCAAGTCATACAAATCATCTGATAAACTATGAAAAGAGAATATCCAAAATAAAACCCTCCAATTATGAGATGAAAGTCTGCTTGAAACCAAAGTGACAGAAGCTTTGGTTTTGTTTTTTGTTTTGTTTTTTTAAACCACTTGTTCTTTTGGTCTTTATTTCAATTCTTTGTATATGAAGGGATTTTTCTTCTTCTTTTGTAGTCTGTAGTCTTTTCTGCCTATCAAAGACTGTTGGTTGTCTTCACTTGGGCACTTTTCTCTGAGAAGCCACATTTAGTAATGTAAATGTGTTATCTTTCCCTGGAGCAGAAACAAAAACAAAATTGCATTTGCTTGAAATATTAGAGCAGAACAGAGGAAGCACAATAGCTTCAATAACAGAATACCCCGAGAATGAAATATTTTGTTGGTGTATTGAAACCTGCAATCTAACCCTTGTGGAATCAGTTGCCCTGCTGTGCAAAACCATAAATAAAAAGACCTCAGGCCTTCTGGGTGAATGAATGACATCGAAAATTGGTTGCATTACTGTGCTATTGTCTAGCTGTCAAAAAAGTATTCCCACAAAAACTGTTGCATTGTTTCTGATCCTCATTCTACCACTGAATGTCAAAGGATTTGTTTTTGATGTAATTTACACTAATGTAACAAATGGAACAAGTTAAGGTAGATTGCCATGGCTTCCTACCATTAAGCATCACCTGTTGGTGAAGAAAAGCAAACAATCAACAGCCACAATCCTTAAAGCCCATGTCACACTGCACCAATGGATGGAAAGACGATGTAAAACAGAGAGAAACACTTGCCATCCGTTGGTTAATCCGCTGGTTAATGCGATGCATCCGTTCTGTACTCACTGCGTCTGTTTTTCTTCCTCTCTATCCGTCCAGCATCCGTCGACTGAGTAGAGAGTTTGCTTCATTTATTTTTTGTCAATAAAGTCTTGGTGGAAACTTTAGAAATGGTTTAAGCCTTTGCCGTGCCTTGTGGGATGGGTTAAAGATAGCAGTGGGATGGGGCAGGGAGTACCTTTTGGGATAGGTTAAGATTAGCAGTGGGATGGGCCAGGATACCTTTGGGATGGGTAATATAGCTGAGGACTGGGCAGGATACCTGTGGGATGGGCAGGGATACTTTTGGGATGGGTAATAGCTGTGGGATAGATAAACCTCCAGTGCAAGCATAGTGGGACTGTCTGGTGCCATCCCTCCCAGGTGCCCACAACCTTTGTGCCCTTTCCATTATCAATAACAATGTAAGCATTGATCACCATTTGAACATAAAAACACAAACTCTTTATTAAATGCCCTGTTCATTGTAGGGCCAGTCCCAACATACATGGCACAATCTCATCAGTGTGATGAGACAGGCTTGAAGGAAGGCATCCATTAATGATCTATCATCTGTCTTGCTACTCTCACTGCTCGCAGGGCTGAGTTGCAGGCCAGTGTTTTCAGTATGGTTGCCTGCTGTTTCTATTTACCCTTCAATGTGAGGCTCTGTTGCGGCCTTTGCGCGACCTACACTCAGATATCTAGTCAGGTTTACGCCCTTGCCCGGTACCATTCCCCAGGCTCCATGTCGCCCATGCCCGTTGTTGTGGGAGTCCAAAGCCTGTTCTGCGCAAGACTGAGGTAGAGGTGCAGCATGAGATTGTGGCCAAGGATGCAGCAAGCTTCCAACGATCCTCCTGCACAGTCCTCTGGGGCGATTCTACATTTGGTGGTCAAGAAGTACGCTGGAATCTGTTGGCCAGGATGCCAAAGGCGTTCTCCACGCACCCGGCCATGCCTGGACAGCCTTTAGTTTGAAGACCTCTCTTCAGCGGGTGATGCATCTTGAAGTGTAGGGGCTTATGAGGTAGTGTTCTTGAGGGAGAGGCATCATCCCCATGATAAAGTAGGGCACATCTTGTGTGTCGTTGGGCAAGGGGTCTGGATCTGGGAAGCCATATTGGTTGCTGCTCCAGCCCCTCCTTGAGGTCACTGCGCGTTTGTATACCTGGGCATCTGAAGGCTGACCCGTTGCATGGAAGGCATCGAGTACCATTCGCATGTTACTGACTTGTAGTCAGCATCGACCATGGCGAAGAGGATGCATGCTGAAGAAGCCTTGTAGTTGAAATAAGTTGCCCCGACTTGCGCTGGCGCTTTGCAGGCGCACGTGCTTGCCATCTATGGCTCCAACGGTGTGGGGGAAGTTTCCACTTTCTGATACCACTGCTCTGCAACTTTCTTCGCAGCCTCTTCAGTGGAGGGGCACTGAGGAAACTTCTCCAGTATTCTTCGATGAATGGCCTGCAGCCACTTCTCTGACCACAATGCTGATGGTGTATTGTGTGGCACCCTCCAGCCGTACTGCATGCTCCTGTAGGTGGTCCCTGAGAGCCAGGTGGTGCAGAGTCAGTGGCCACCCATTCGAGCCCAGGGTCCAGGCTGGGCCGGAAGTTGGTGTTTGCCTTGGTCAACCTGGGTGGTCAGAATGCTCCACAACTTCATCAAACATGCTGGAGGCATTCCTCATGAAGTTCTGGAATGACAGAGGGTCTTCATTCCTCAGCTCCACCATGCAGCTTGTTGTACAGTTCCCGTACTCTGCTCTTCTCGCCGATGCATCTTCGGACCCAGACGCTTCTTGGTTTACTCCTTTTCTTCCCGTTAGAAACAGTTGAAAGAGCCTGTAGATGGCTTCGCACTGTGTGCAGAACGTTTATGGTGCTACCAAAGGACTGGTGTTACGATCCATGTTGGACATGAGTGGATGCTGTGAAGAGCAAGAGCAGATGGGCTCGCAGAGGTCTGCACAGGGGCAGGGCTTGCCTGACTTGAAAGGAGATCCAGGTGAGTTGTTCCCACCTTTTTATAGGCAATATAGTTTTCCCCTTGTGTCCTTTTGCCATCCTCTAGGCATCCTCTAGACATCCTTAATATCTGAGATATGTCCCTCTGCGAACGTTTTTTCCGTTTTAAATGCTTTCTTTGCGAGCTGCATCCGCTTTCATTCTTTTCTCCGTCTGTGCTACTAATGCTGGCGTGTCCGTTTCGCGTCCGTTCCGAATTCCTCCCTGTGTCCGCTTTCCGCTGGAGATTTGAGTTGTGTGGATGCGCAGCAGATGCCTAGCGACGTAGCGGATGCATAACGGATGACGATGGATGCAGAACGGATGTTCCCCGCATGGCGTTGCGGATGCAGAACAGACACGTTGGATACATTTTCCACTCAAAAAGTTTTGAGCAGCTCAAAACTTTTTGAGCAGATGGAACC
>BHFT01021993.1:0-40804 GCA_004320025.1 Laticauda laticaudata
TACCAACTCCTCCAGACTTCCCACCTACAACGCGGCGAACGAGAGAGGAATCTTCAACACGCGGCTGTCCGGCCAGCACGGTCAGAGGACCGGGGTTGGTGGAGAACCTCTTTTGGCATCCTGGCCAACAGGTTCCAGGTACTTCTTTCACCATCCATCGCAGCATCACCCACAGACCGTGAAGAGCATCATGGAAGCTTGCTGCATCCTGCCACAATCTCAGCAGACCCCGCTACCACAGTGTTGCACGAACAGGCTTGTGGACCGTCAACAAGGCCAATGGGGACATGGAGCTGGTCGATGGAGGCAAGGAACTAAACCTATCGACACGCAGGATGTGCAAGGCCGCAACAGAGCTTCACGTGGAGGGAAAAAGCAGCGCATCTCCTGAAAACACTGGTGCAACTCCCAGCTGGAGCAAGTGGAAGTGGCAAGACAGGATGGTAGATGCCTTAATGGATGTTCCTTCAGCCTGTCTCATCAACACTGAATGAGATTGTGCCATGTATGTTGAGTGGCTTACAATACATAGGGCATTAACAGAGTTTGTTTTGAATGTTGAACTGTGTGGAATCAATGATTAAATTGTTATTGATACTAAAGGGCCATCATTGTGGCAGCTGGAGGGTGGAGCCATACAGTCCCACTATGCTTGCACTGGAGGTTTATCTATCCCACAAAGCTATCTTATCACCACAGCTATCCTTACCCATCCACATGCTATCCTTACCATCCCACAGCTATCCATCCCACGCTATCCTTCCCGTCCCATGAGACAGCTACTCATTACCCATTCCACAGCTATCATCCCAAGCTATCCTTCACCAATCCCAAAAGCACTGCAAAGGCTTAAACCCTTCTTTCAAAGGTTTTCCCAACACTTTATTAAGTAAAAAAAATGAACCAAGTGGTGTGAAGCAAAGATATACTTTATTTAACTAACAAACTGTAATGACTTTATTAAAAGCAAAATGACCCAAGTAAAGCGTCTTTAAGAAAAGATATAGGTGAACAGGTAACAACCTCAAGTCTCTGTTTGCAACTCTTAATTCAGTCACTCTGGAGGCATGCCCATGGTCTCAGATGTAAGGGGCAGGGATGTGGAGGTGGCTGTTGCTGGAGTGCTGGTCTGAGGCGCCATTGGGGTGCCTGGCCCCAAGAGTACAACAGGAGATGGTGTGTGCAGGAAGCTCTCAGAGAGCTGACTCAGTCCATGAGGTTTGAGAAGGCCCTTCCTCAAGGACCTGGGATGTGAGCCCAACACCTGATGACCAGATGTTCTGGGAAGGGCTTGGCTGTGGATGGAGGAAGGAGGAGTGTACGTGGGGCTGTCTGGTCTGCAAAGCTGGGTCAGGTGCAGGTGCTGTGGCATCCGAGAGACCTGGGCCTGACTGGGAAGGGCAGCCCGCGTGGAAGATCCTGTAGTGGGACTTGGTAGCGAGAGGGGGCTGTTGAATATCCCATGAAAAGGTTGTAGTGACATCCAACCTGGTTGGTGGGATGCATGATCTTGAGTGGGGTAACGGAGTCAAGGTTCAGCCTGGCCTGGAGGTGGTCGCAGAAAGAAGCTTGTGATCCTCTCCTTCATCGCCTGGTCCTGGCGGCCTCGGGCATGTCCACGTAGGGTCTGGCTCATGTCAGTAGATGAAGGGCTCTGCGCTTGATGGATGTAAATGTGAAGTGGGGCCAGCTGGGAGGAAGGATCTCTGTGCTGGGATTATGCTGATCGGCCTTGATCTCTCCAGAGAATGTGCCTCTATTCCCACGGTCTGCCTCTCCTGCTTCTGTGGAGGTGAGGCTGGGGGTGGGTGTGGTTAGTCTCTGGTGGGCTGCCTCTCTTGCTCCATCTGAGACAGGGGATCCTCCACGCTCCTCTGGCACGGGGAGATGCAGCTGTCGGGGGGGGGGTCCTCTGTCAGATGTGGGCCCTCCCAAAGTACACGCTCGCTGCCGACACGGTACTTCTTCTCGCCTTGCTGGGAAGCAGGTGAACCGTCGGCTCTCTTGTGTGGGGCTGCTGAGGAGAGGTCTGACAGAAGGGGCTGCTCCTCGGGGTATACTCCCCCCAGGAAGCTGCAGCCTGGCCCATGACTAGGTCTGCACGGTCAGTTACTTGGACAGCGGCCTCGCCCGGATCTCTTCAGCGTGTCGCTCTCCTTGTACCAGGTGTGCATATGCTTTCACCATGACCCACGGAGGAGGGGACATCTAACGGTGTAGCCTCGGGCTCTCCGCTCTTCCCCATCTCCCCTCCACGCCTGCCTGCCTTCCTACTTGGTGTTCGAATCGATCAGAGCGGCCCCGTGAGCTCCTTCCTCCACAGGTACTTGTTCTCGCTCAGTCCATTCCAGCACTCCTCCTTCTCATTGGGCTTCGAAAATGGAGTACTCGTTTTCCTCTCACTTTCTCCTTGCTTTGCTCTTTTCCTCCCTCTGGCAAGGGCTTCCAGGGCCTTCAGGCAAGCAAGGGCTTTGAGGGCTTTTGGGGCTGGTCCTCGACCCAACACAGCAGCAGCAATAGCACCCAGAGCCAGCACAGCCAACACCACAGCACAACCAGGGCAGGCTTCAGAGGAAGCAGCCCGGGGGTGGGATGGTGGATCTCGTCTATCTTCAGAGCGTGGGCAAGGACGTAGGTACACGGCTTCGCTCTTATGCTTCCCCAGTTGGTGTTCTCTCAAGATGCTTCTGCAGCAGGTCTTCGTCCTCTGATGGTACCTGCTTGCAAGCCTCCTTTATATCGCGGAGCTTACCAAATTCAGTCCTCCCCGCATGCGGCAGTGAACGCTTTGCGATCCGCTACGCATCCGCTATGCATCCTATAGGCGTCCGTGATGGCATCTGTGTCTCTGCTACGCTTCTGCTACGCATCGTTCCTTCCGCTACGCGTCCGCTTCCACCTGTTCTCCCCCGGACAGACCCTGTGGATTGTCATCCACTTCCATCTGCTTTCATCCGCTAGGCTTCCTATGAACGTCCATTTTCCATCCCCGCTACATCTCCTCTCAGTCCGTTCCTTTCCGTTATTGTCCTGCTCTGTTATGCAAAAATGTTTGGGCACTTATTGAGAGTCGGATAACAACAGGATCCGCTGTGTCCTTTTTACATACGTTTTGCATCCATCGGCCAGTGTGACCTAGCCTTAAGATTGTTTCATTAAATAATATGTCTAATGTATCTCCTGTCCCAAAGATTGTCATGAAGTTTTATTTGAATGATAATAAAAGAATTAAATATTGATTACATAAGAAAGCTACATAAAGACAACTAGCAGACACTGACCACAAGCAGTGAGATACATCGTGTGAAACAAACACTTTTATGTTGTAACTGCATAACTGAAAAGATGGATGGACATTTGGACACATTGGGAAACTTTTTTTTCTGAGAGCTGTAAATGATAATAAATTTAATATGCAATGTAGTAACAGGAAACTAACTGGCTGTGTTATCTAGACAAATGACTGGAAAATATATTAAGCAAGTGCACAATAGAGCCCAGGAAATGTTAATAATTTGTTGACCTCTTAGGATACATGCAAGGATTCATTTAATATATGACTATAAGCCTTAAACCTCAAAACAGTTTTAATATCAGGTTTCATCAAGTACAATAATTAAACAAAATTTTTCTGTATATTTTTAAAACACATTTTTTAAAAAAAGCATTTCAACATTTTGTGAATACTTGGAATCCAAATATTTGTGCATTAGTATACTTAGTATGAGTATAGAAATAATTATTTTAATAGAAACTATATAGCTCATATTGATGAAATGACTTGAACATTTTGTTCATTCTGCTGCGTTAATTGTAAGTTGTTGAAAGGAAGCTTTAAGAGTCTTAATTCCTCCTCTTATATTTTTTATTTTAAAATTGAGCTTAACATAGCACATATATAAATATAGCATACTTGGACTGCAAACTGAAAACAGTGGTTCAATGATACAAATGATTTATGGATTATACACTGTGTTTTAATGTAATCTTTGTCAACCTTGGCATCAATTAGTTGATTGGTTGATTATTGGCATCAGTTAGTTACTTGGCATCTCTTCCCAGAATTCTAAGTGCCACATAGGTTGAAACATTCTGAATTGTTTAAGACTAATTTCTAAAAGGCAACTAGGCTGAAAAAAATTAGTTTATGTCTTAGCATTATTTATGAACCTAGCCATTGAACTTTAACTGTGGTTAAAACAAATCATGATTTAATGTGATGATATGAACATACTGTTTCTGTCCCTGAAATTACTTCTAGAGCATTGAAAACACATAGATTGGTTCTGAGCATATTTTGGTATGTTCAGAATAGATCCTGAATTTTGTTGAATTGTTTGATTTGATTAAGAAATCAATTACATAAAATACATATTTTTAAATGAAATGCTAATATTCAACTCAAAAGGACAAAGCAAAAAATGAATAAAAACTAGGAATTGCCTCAACAAGTGATTTTGGAATTTTTGAAAAGCAGTGAATGGTTATTATTGAATATTTTTTTTTCTTGCTTTTTAATTACCATCAAGGTGGTGTCTTTTTGAGATGACATCATATCTTCACAACTTTGAATACCTCTGCCAATGAGGAGACGTGATAGAAATGCCACCATTTCTGTTAGCAGCAAAATATTTACTCCAATACCCAAAGATTTTTTCATGCAAAATTGCTTTCTTTTGTTCTCTAACAACAAACTTTCATGGGCTTTAAAATAGTAACTTAATGTGAAATTGACAATAAATTAGTTAATTCATTGAAAATGGAAAAAGGAAAGATTGTTTGAATAATTGAAATACTTGCTTAGGTGGTCCCAGCTGGCATGCCTAATTTTTTTTTAAATAGTGGCATGTCATTTTTAGTTTTTTATTTAATATTCATGTAAATGATATGATCATTTGATGCATTTTATTCCAGTAATGCACTCATTTCAATAACCTCTGTTCTTTTGTCAGTTAACATTTTTATATCTGCCTCTTTCAATGCAATACTTTTGTCTTTAACCACAGTTCTTTTAACTTCAGCAATAAAAAAGCAAATTAGACAATTTGTTTTCAATTATATTTGAAAACATACTCTAAAAGGCACAATCTTTCAATAAAAAATTAATACTCAACAATTTCCTTTAAGTGTGCAAGAATAATAGTGAAGGAGCTAAAATCAAATAATATGGCGTCATAGTGCTTAGTTGCAACTGTTTTTTTTTAAAAAAACATATAATGAAATAACCAATGTAGATTCCTGCATCCCCTCCAATTCATACTCTGGAATGGAGAAGCTATCCCACGTCTTAAAACTGTCTAGATTACCAATCCACTATTAGATTTATTTTTTCTTACCCTTCAGATGAAAAATTAGATGAACAGAGCAAGGAGAAAAAGCATAGCAAATTGTTCCGAAGGCTCTTAACTGTAAAACAAGAGTAATATTTCTGTTCTAGTGAATGCATTTTTAAAAAAATACCCTCATTTTAAAAGCCAAGGATTGTTTAAAAGGACCTACTTAAGAACAGAGGCAGGAAGTGATAGAAATAACATGCTGGGTTTGTAATAGGAAACTTATTCTTAGCAGCTCATCACCAACTGAAGGAATATTTGAAGATAATTTAGACAAATCTAGAGGGGCGAATTAAGTGAAAAGAATGCTATATCTTGATCTTTGGAGTAGTTGATTCTTATCATTAAAAATATCCTCAAAAAACATGGGTTTTTTCAGAATGGAGCCAAAATTCACTATAGCAGTGGCCACTGGTCAAAGTCCTATGATGAAGCAGGAAGGACTTCAATCATACTATTTATTACAAGGCTTCATTTTTAACTTTCTGAGAATGTTTTTGTCAAAACCTACAGTACCATTTTCATACCAGCTTGAAAATGCATCCTTTTGATTTCAGTGAAGTTTGTTTTCACAAAGTTGCATAAAGATTTGCTGAAACTATGCATAAGCTCTAGATCGATATATAAAGTCTTTTGTTTTCTTTGTTGTCAAAATTTTCTTATTTTAAGATTGAAATTCATATTAAAAGTCCTTTTACCCCTTACAATGAGCAACAGAAAGGCCATGATCATACTGAAAATGTCTATATGTATTAGAATTACAGAAATCCTGGTCAAAATGCCGAAGCCTCTGAGCAACCGAGATGTTGAAAATCCAGAAATTGACCAAATTGATCCTTTGCAAGATCAACCCAGACTTGTCTTTGATGTACTCAATAAATCTTCAGTGAAAATTACAGGTTAGCACATGATCTGAACCCACCCTTTATGTCTTGGTATTAACACCACCTTTCACAAATGAAGCAAACAAGAACTTATTTTCCCATCTTGTGAGATCTGGATGTGCCTTTAAACTCCTGCTTTAGTTTTGTTTTTTGGAAGATTGATGAACAGGGCAAAGCAGAACATTCACCTATGACTCTCATGTCTCCCAAGTTTGTAACAGAACTTTTCATCCTAGTAGGCTTAAACAGAACAAGATGTGACCCATCCAGGAATCATTCTGTGATTTATTGAAGTCCTGAAAAAAAAATAGCAAGACCAGTGCTTTTAATAAACTAAAAAGGAATAAAGCTGAAATCAGGTGTCTGGAAACCAAGATAGCGTACATTCTAGTCTGCCTTAGGCATGAACACCAGCTGAATGACTAAGCCAGTGATGGCTAATCTTTTTGCCAAGTGCCCAAAGCACATGCGCATCCCCAAAATTCAATACATGTGAGTCCCCTGCACATACGTCTTGGGCCCCTGTGCATGCCCATGCATCTCCATGCATATGCCCTGCCCTGTGCATGAGCCCACCCCGCTGCACATGCGCAGCAGAGACTTGAAGACCAGCTGGCATGCGTGGTGCTCAGCTGGGGCAATGGTTCGCATGTCCACAGAGAGGGCTCTGTGTGCCACCTATGGTACACTTGCTATAGGTTCTCCAACACAGTTTTAAGCCAATCACTTTCTTTGAGCCCAATTCATCTCACAGGGTGGTTGTTCTGGAGCAAATAGGAGGCAGAAGGAATGTTAGGTATGTTCATCATCTAGAATTATTCATACAAATAATACAGTAAATGTGGGATAAACAAATATTTAAAATAGATACTTCTGGAAAAATACAATAAAGTAACTGCAAAGGATGTTTGTACAGCCATCAAAAGTTCAAAATTTGTTGTATGTATCTTGTTTTGGGAGGATTTCAACCAGTTGATAAGCAGCCAGTCATTAAACAAGGAAGGTATCAAAAAGGTCACACTTTCTGAAGCACATAGAATCATGCCAACTGATAGAAAGATAATTAAAAATAATAATGTACGTGTGCCTACCTAAAGGCAGTAAAACCCAAAGCACTTCATTACTCCATTCATATTTCATTTACATTTCAAGTTTTTGCTGAATTATACACACATGCTTTCCTTCCCTAAATTTTATCCTTACACAAATACTTATAAGGAAAGTTATTGATCCAAAATCACTCAAAAGAACTTTATGCTAAGCAAACTTATAAAGCTGAAACCTAAAAAGTTGTATCAAATTGGTGTTCTTTTCTTAAAGTAATGGCTGTGTATCATTGATGGTAAGAGTCAACTACTAAACAGATATGAAACAGTTGCAATAGCAATAGCAGACGTACATACCATAGTGCTTTATAGCAATCTGAATAGTTTACATTGTCAGCATATTACAATCTGGGTCTTCATTTTATCAACATCAGAAGATGGCAGACTGAATCAATCTCGAGCCCAGTCAAGATCAAATTCCAGGCTTGTGGGCAGAATTTGCCTGCAATATTGCATTCTAACCACTGTGCCACCAGGGCTCTGGCATTTTGCGTTTAATGGTCATTATGCAGGACTGGGTTATCCTTAGAAAAGGTATCCTACCCAAAATTTCATAAGCTACTTCTCCTCAGTTGCAATGACATCTTTAAACATACAAGTGTAGCTTCTTTATAGACACTGGGGATTGTGACATTATGTCCTTCATCCTTATCCAAGAATATACTTGGTTGACCTAACTATAACCATATCATATGCTTATTCCCAAATTAAATAACTAGCATAGAAGCTCTTCCATATTCTTTTTACAGGTATTAAGTTTAAATGCCATGATAAAAATTGACACTAAGCAAAACTCCATTTTAAAGGCAAACACAAACTATTTTCTGATCAATCATCTTGGAAAACAAAACAGTATCTGGAGCCAGGACTCACATTCAAACAGAAAGTGTTTCCACATAATAAAAATGAGCATTGCTTTGATTTTAGGAACTAATTTGAACATTGTTTTTTTAGAAAGTAGCTTAAGAGATAGAGTTACTACTTATTTAAAGGACTGATTGTAGGGGCAGAAGCAGCTTTCAATTTCTGCAACTTTATTATTTTGTTTTCATAAAGCAGGTAACAGCATTGTTTTGGTTATGTGGAAATCTAAATATTGGTAAACCTATCAAGTATGAAAACTGGCATTGCAACTTTAATTGCACACTTCCATGTGGTCCAATTGATTTTAGTTAGTTTGTACAGATATGACTGATGGCATAGTTTGTTTTGCAGTCTTTAAGTTGTCAGACCCTTCAGGAACAGAGAATAATAATTCTAGGATCAATAATAAGAGACAGATTATTGTTCACTGGCTGTGTATTATTTTTAAGGAAATCATGACACTAAACAGATGAGGAAGAGGGGGAGGAACTACAACTGTTTGCAATCATACTTACTAAATTTTGTTTTCTAGATATATTGACAAATGGCACAGAATAACAGCTCCGAGACACAGATTAACCAAATGAAGTGTAAGACTGAAAAAATTCTGCTGTGGATCCTGTGAGAGATATTTGGACTGAAGCATCTGTATTGTTATATCTTCATGTAACTGGCAATACTGTAAATCTCAGCGCCAATTAATCAGGTTGAAAGTTGTATTTTACAGAATGCAAGCATCAGGCATATAAACAGCTAAAAGATCCAAGGTGTTGTACCACAAAAGTTATTTAATTTTTGATAAGTGAATTACTGACTTACAGAAACTCATGACTCAGACTTTATCCCATGTTTTGGACTCTCACATTCTTTTAATGTTTACTAGAACTACATATAAAATTCCAACTACATATAGTACCACAGTAAAGAATTAATAAGAGCTTAATATTTGGCATTTATTACATTTGTATGCCACACATTAGGGAAACTCTAGTTTAGTTTACATTATCTTCTATATAAATCACTAACAACAAATTAATCTTTTTTAGGAATTGTAATTTACTTTTCATCATAGTAACAGTCTCAAATAGTGTCGAATAGTAACTTCTATTTTGTTTGATCAACTTATTCCAGAGCTCATCAATATAATCCCTCCTCCAATATGTATGCTGATTTGATATATTTAGTTTGGAGAGATTAGATTTGTACTTATATACCAAGTACAAATGAAGCAATTCACAGCAATTTGTAGTATTTTCTATTTTCTTCTGGCATTTACCTTTAACTACAAAATTAGGATCAGAAAGAGACCATTTTTCCTTCATTCCACAAAATTAAAATTATGATTTCCTATGTAGCATTCTGTAATCAACTGATAGTTGTCCAACATATTATTTCACTTTTCTTCATATATTTTTCAATCACTAGCTCTTACCCTGTTACAATTGATATGTCCCATCTGCATGTTTATAATTAATTTGTGATGTTTTAAGACTGTTTGGTATGTACCTGTTATCCAAAGCTAATGATTTCAATAGGTAGTTATTTAAAATTATATAAAAAACCTGTAGTACAGGTAAAAACATTAAGTATTGCCTTAAATGTAAGTCTTTAATGATTCTACCATTCTTCAGAACGAATCTGCTTTGTAGTGTTGTTTTGCAATAACCAATTTTGAATAAATTTATAGGGAGAAAAAAAATCAATGTAAGCCAGATATTAGAAAAAAAAAGTTATTCATTTACTTGAACATGTTTCCACTGAAGTAGAATTCCCTTTGAAAAAAAAAGTATTTTAACATTTCATAGACATTTAATTCAATGACACAAACAATGAATCCTTTCCTTGTTGAGTTATATGTTCCTAGCTTACCAGTAATTCAAGTATATTTTATATACTCTTGACATCCTTCTCTTTTTTAAACTGGGAACAATGGAAGAATGGTCTATAGAGTGCTGGGTATGATTATAAGCAAGGAAGATTTTCTAAAGTTGCCGCCTTGGTTCTGATAGCAGAAGTAAGCCAGACAATTAAAGTACTTGTGATAGGAGTGAACTTTGCTGTACTCTATTTGTATGAAATTAAAAAGGTGAAGGTTCCCCTCACACATACATATTAGTCGTTTCTGGTTTTAGGGGGCAGTGCTCATCTCTGTTACAAAGCCGAAGAGCTAGTGCTGTATGAAGATGTCTCTGTGGTCTTGTGGCCAGCATGATTAAACAATGAAAACGCATAGAATGCTGTTACCTTCCCACCAGTGGTCCCTATTTTTCTACTTGCATTTTTACATGCTTTCAAACTGCTAACTTGGCAAAAGCTGGGACAACAGGAACTTACTGCATTACGTGGTGCTAGGGATTCGAACTGCCTAATTATTTATGTGTGGATAAAGGCAGATGGACATATAAAATATATAAACCTACATGTTCACAACTTACCACTTGTCTGGATATCTGAAAAAGACTTTTAAGCTTAATTTTTCACTTTGAAACTCACATTCCTTCCATTCAGGAAGAATAAACCAATCCATTTTCTATGTATCTTCTGTATTAATGCTTCTGCACCTTGACAATTTTAATAAATGTAAACTTCATCTCCCAGCATGCTGGTTGGGAAATTCTGGGAGCTGAAGCCCACACACCTTAAAAGTTACAAAGGCTGAGAACACTGTTCTGCATAATTACTTTCTTGATAGAACTGTAAAGGTTAGGGTTCTCAAAACTGGAACAGCGATAACCTTTGCTATAGGTTTATAAAATTACATATGAGTTTAAATAAATACATGACTAACTTACTCAAGTAATCATTTGTTTTCTTTTCCAGCAGTGTAAAAGTATAAAACAACTTAAAGATCTAGTTCTAGAAAACAATGTATTTATAGCAACAGAATATTTCTTCTGATAATCTTATTTAACAAGATTAAATAAAGGTTTTTGGTTATTAATACTAGGTTACCCATGCCCCTTTGCTCCACCATTATGACTGCATGGCAAAATAAGAAATATTTTTCTCTTGTTTCAATCATAAAAACTAGCAATTTTGTATATTCATTTGTCATCAACTTTTTTTTACACAACTTCATTTCTACTAAAAGAAGCAGTTTTGCTTTGCAGCTAAAATGGATTGTAAATCAAAATATTAATACAAAATCAATTATACTGTACTTACAAATATAAAGTAAATATGGAAAACACATTTACTTTCAGCTGTACAAATACAGCTAAAGCATGATGTGGGATTAGGTAGGAAATACCCACTTCAATTACTTATTTCTGAAGTAATATAGAGTTTGCTCTGCAAATGTTTTAAATACCAAATTTCAGTTAATGAAATTTGAAAATTTTTAAAAACATTTCTTTAATTATTATTAAATAATATTAAGAGATCAACACTGTAGGAAAACTATGCTTAAAATAGCAAGTCGCATTATCTTTGAAATTGTCAGTTATTCAAAAGCAAACGATAACAATACTAAAATATACAACATAATCTCAACTTTTATTTATAGAAAACAGAAAACAATTTGTATAGTTGTTCCCCTTCCATTGCACATATCAATTTACATAAATGAAACACCATTAGACGCTATGTTGTTTCCATCTTGTAGCAATGCTTTTCCAGTTCCGCTCTGAAAAAAGACATTTAGAGTCATAGAGTTAAATTATGAAAAATAGCTACCTAATATTTTTTATTATTAAATGACTTGAAATCACATTAAGTTTATAAATTGGTTTAAAACAATTAAATATGTCTCAATCTTATGAAAGTTACTCAATTACACTTATAATAGTTATCCAAGCAGATATAAGGTTGAATGCAATCTTTAACTTCAATATAATCTCTAGGTTGTGGGCAACATGCCTCCAAGAACCAGGGAACAATGGCAGGAAGGAACTATGTCTCCATCTTCTTGGAACTTATCTGGATGGTTAATGAGAAATAAAGCTCTATCCTACTTTTAATGAATTGAGTCATGGCCAAATTGATTTCATATGAAACCAAAATTTCACATACTTCATTTAATCCAAACTAAAGCACAGTTTAAATACTATTTATATTTTACCAGCTCGATACCTGTACTTTACTACTATGAAATGATGTGGCTGGGCTTAGTTTTTGTGGAGGAAAATAAGGGGAAAAAATTCTGCCTCTGCCTACCAGCATCCATCGGTATTCATCTGGCTAGCATCCTGTCAGTGTGTGAGACTGTTTGGAAACTGAAATAGTATTTGCTGCGTGAGCAAGGAGACAGCAAGAAACCTGGGCATGGCTTAGCTTAACTGTTCTGTACTAAAACTACTTGATGCTGTGAAACTAAAACTGAAATTCCTTCTCCTGCTTGTATTTTGCAAGCATATTTCTTTTTGGGTGAAGAGGGGGAGTAGAACTCTTTAGCATAAGAGTGTGTTAATAATAATATACAAAATAGTACTTTTCTGGTGGTCATTTCAAAAAATCCTTTCTTAGTGAGCACCTAGAGCCGACAATAACATACGTGCCAAATTTCAAGTTTGTAGACTTTACGGTTCTGGAGATTTTGTGATGATGCATGACTGATATATTTCACTTTTATATATATAGATTTTATTCTCTTAAACTGGGAAATTAATGTATTAATCATAGCTTACCACATCATCAAATACAAATAAAGTATCTTAAAGAGAAACATTTTCAAACTAGATTTTTTGAAGTTAATATTTATTATCTACAAGATTCAAGTTAAACTTTAGCAAATATATTCAATCTATAATAGAAATTTCTTGTAGTGCTAGAAAAGAAAAGAGCTAATAATGCTTATTTTATAACACAATGTTAAAAGCTATAACTTTTATAACAAAATTAAGGTTTTATCAGTAATATAACAGTTCTATTATCATGTGCCATAATAAAACAGAAGTTAAAAGGTATTTTCAATGCTTTGAGATATAATTATTGTTTTAAGGGTAACCTTAATATGTTTTCATTACTGATATAAACTGAATGTTTTTGATGTACCTTAACTGGTTAGAGAAATCATCTTCCACATTATCATCATCCCAATTATCTTCCCACACATGTGCATCTTCATCTTCATCTAAACCAGCCCAGTCTAAAGCAAAAGCAATGAACAATGCTTTAATATATAATTCATGAATTTTAGCAACTTTGGATATATCTCCGTAATTTATAAATCAAAATTTTTAGTTTCCAACAGGTATAGTATTAATTTTGGTATATGATTAAATTAAAAATGAATAATAAATTGTTTAAAACTGGTAAATGATACATTTGTTTTTGTTAGCAATGTTATCAAAGATTATCAAGTTTCATCATGAATAGAGATCATTTAATACTTAGATCTGGGCCAGAGGCAAAAACCATGGTTTGTAAAAATGACTGCAGTCAAATAATATAAATGCATCACTTACTAAGTGATGTTCTCAAAACCTGGCTGATAATTTACGGCCACCAATATTGTCAATTTATGAGTTTGGACCAGCCTTGTTTAATGTATAAAAAATGAACAAGTTAAGTGAGAATCAAACAACCCATTTAACAAGATGGGACAGGGAAATGAAATAAAGCCATAAAATAGCAAACCAAATTCTGCCTAAATAAAGATCACTTATAAGCGTCTAATTTAAAACCAACAATGGTACACATTAGGAGAAACTAAGGGTTTAGAGTTCTGGCAGATGGCAAGGAACAATGAGAAGTCAGTTATTCTGTAGGTACTGCTCCAATATCAGTTGGAATTATAATAGGTAGGAATTTAATACTTGATGTGAGTAAGTTGCACATCAGGCCTTATCATCTTTGCAAAACAAGTGAGAGCACAGATTCTTAAATAGTATGCTTTTCTTCTAGCTGGCTTTCATACTATCAGCATAACTATAAAAATCTGAAATGCACAATAAGAAAGGCTGATAAGTGAATAATTTTATGGTGCAGATCAGATTTGGTACTAACCACTACTGATTACTAAAATCAAAATAGTCTATTCAAATGTTTCTTATCTCCACTATTCCCATATAGTACAAAAGCAGTGTCTAGTCTTAGTCCTAACAATAGCGCTATTGAAGCAAAACACTAGAGTTCCTGAGTCAGTTCACCAGATTTGCAGAGAAATTATTGCAACTTTATCCAGTGGTGCTTTTCAAAAGACAAAATTTATGAACTGTTTTAAGACACTGACATTTTATTTACTAAAAGTTATTTCATGCATCAGTGCATGCACACTTGGGCAAGACAAAACCTTATGTAACATAAATCCTTTTATATTTTGAAACATGCATTGGTTTGGTACAGATGTATTCATACATAATTCTGGTTTTCAGATTAAGAAGGAAATCTCAGATTATACAGTCTCTTTGCAATGTTAACTCTAGTGTTAACTTTACCACAGCTCAGATTCTTAGTGCTGCTTAACGATATTTTGTATTTAAGAAAATTGATCATAAACCAGAACTAGAGATTAATTTCAAAATGTATTGGATGTCTGTGGTATAAAGAAAACATTACAATCTTAACTGAAATTTTTCAAAAAGACAACTTTTAATATTTAAATGAAATGCTTAATCTATAAACCAGGATTGGACAGCTTCAGAAAAGGGCTATTCAAAAGAGAATTTCCTCTACTGTGTAAGTAGAGCAATAAGGAAGATTCCCAAAAGACCCAATACTAATTATCAGTTAACAATTACTGTTATTTTGATAAATTCCTAAAATTCATTACATTATACTTTGATTCAAATATTATACTTTATTTAATAATGCCATGCCTAAATAAAAAAATGAATTATGATTATACATAATTGTAATTTAATAATGAATCCCAAATGTACATCTCTGGAAGTAAGAAATAAATAGTAGTAAGTTTTTCTGGACCAAGAAACCACCTAAGTAGAAGGAGTAGCAACGCCTAGCCAGCACACAAGTTAATTTTAGCCCAAAGAAACTGAATAGAGTTAATATTACTTTCCAGTGTAGTATTTTATAATTGTCTTCTGACACATTAAAAATTTCAATTTAGTAATAAATCTTGGATTATATTTTGGATTATATTGTAACAAATTGAGGTTTTTGTTCTTTAAAGCTATCACACAGTCAAGTCTAACAGGCGTATATTTCATTAAGTACTACAATTCTAGCTTTAGCTTAACTGGACTTCTGAAAATATTATTGGAAATTAATAAAGTGCTAATAGAATATAATGAAAATAAAATGCTTTATTCACTTTTTGTTGAAAGACAAAATATAGCATACAACTGTAGCTGGAACATCTCAGAGTGTATCACCTATTTAATGTATATTTGAATTTGAATGCAGTTTATTAACTCACATCTTCAGGGAAAATGTTATTTTATTGAAAAAAATATTTGTAAAAGAGATACCTTCAAGAAAATGTATACAGATTTGTGGTGACACATACTTACCTTTCTACATCCCATTACACACTAATTTTCTAGAAAAAAATAAAACCAAGAATTTTCCAAGATGACAGAATTTTCCTCACAACTTTGGGTAACACAATAACATATAGTGAAGATAGCTTTCTCAAAATATAAGACCAGAGGCATAATCAGTATATTTTATATAACTTGCAGCATTTGAATATGATTTGTCTAGGAATATAATCACTATTAAATCTGTTTCACAACAAATTGGACTATATCCATTTAAAATGAATATTCATCTTTTCAAAAATAAGATGGTAAGTCTCTTGTTTATGTAACACACCCCAAATATGCTTTCCCAAAAAGCAACTGGCCTTCCTCAGTATTGAAAACTTTTTGCTTCTCATCCAAAAAGCTTCTTTATTCCCCAGGTGAAACCTTTAAAAAAAAAAAAAAAGGAAGTCCAGTTGTTTTTTGGAAAAGCATATTTGGGATAACCACGACCTGGATGATTAAGAATCTCTATAGGTATTAATTCAGCAGTATGCACTGATATACAAACATATACACACACACTGTGTACACAGCTCTCTCTCTGTTGTGTGTGAGATATTTATCTATTATTTTAAATGAAATTGTTTACACTTGTTTTAAAAAAATAAAGTAAGATTTTGAAAATAAGTTCCTTGTGTTAAGTACTATTGTAGCATAACAGAATACCAAAAGCAGAGCAAATCAATTTCAGATTGCAGAATATAGAATTGAATAACATATTACTTCCTACAATGTAACTTTATTAAAAATCTTATTTTAGAATGTTTTATTATATATTAACATAATTTTTCACTGCAAACCTAAATCATAGCTTCCATATATAAATTGCTAATTTATTTAATTTGCATTAAAATTATTGCATCTGAAGCTTATCACTTCTAATAAACTGAAGGTCTTCTTACTATTAACCTTTAGAAATCAAATCTGTTTATATATAAAACAATATCTTACACTCAGTGAATACAATCAAATCCATAATATATAAGAAGCACAAAACAGGCAATTTTAAATTAAAACATGGGAAGTCAATGTATTTTAATCCAAAAGCCCTCTGCAATTATATATGTTAATAAATACATAGCATTAGGGTAAGAAGTTTCTACACTGTAAAATCATATCTATTTATACTTATTTAAATGATACCAAAAAATTTAACTGGAATATTCGCATTCCCTTAAAGAAGTTGCGAAGCAAGGAAGATCGTTGTTCTTTCGCCATTGTCAATTATTTAGAAGAAAAACCTGTGTTATGATGATGCTACATTAATTTACAATAAGTATGTGTGAATCCTATCTTCATATTCATTTTTAACTGTATATTACTATTCAAATCAAAGTTTTGATACAACACATGTTACAAGCACAACCCACCCACTTACACTCCATCGTTCATGCCAATCAAGGCATTCTTTGGAGCACAAAAGGCTTGCTCTGCATTCGATCCAATAAATAGTATGAGGTATTCCCTGATACCTTTTATACCCAGTTTCTGCAAATGAAAACCCATCTATTCTTTTTTAGCAACCTAGAGAAAGCCAAGCATGTGTTTCTAAAAATCAATTTTCCAGATGCAGTGAACTATCATTCCCAGAATCCCTAGCCAGGTCGTCCAGGACTACGGCTAAATTTCTCACATGTGAAGAACTCCAAGTGGCGTCTCCGTTTCGGAAAGAACGAGGCCTTCTTTCGCCCCACGGAAAGTTTGACTTCTTTTCTGACAAGAGAAAGGGGGTGGGGAGGCCGGACCGCCGATTACAATACCAGGTGCCGTGGGCCTCTTTTAAGGATACCGCGTGGAAGAGGCGGCTCCTCGTGGGGAACGAGACAGGAAACGTGGAATGGAGGCCTGCTTCGGCAAAAGGGGTCCCGCGATCTGGAACCGTCCTGCAGTGTCGGCTGGGGAGGATAGGTACTATAGTTTTGTCTCTGGAAGGTAAGTAGGTTGGATTGGGAGGCTTTCAGGCCTATCCGCACCCAGACCAACGAGGCGTAGACCCAAACGAGCCGCTGCGACAAACCCGCGTTAGTTTTCCCTCCCCGTTTTCCAACCGACCTTCGGCAGGAAACTCCTCGAACTCGTCGTCTTCTTCCAGAAGTCCCAGATCCACGGGTTGCTTCTTTTCCGACATCATCGGCCTCGGCCTGCTCCTGCCGCTCTAGAATACTCCTAGGAGTCCCACTCTACTGCTCCCCGCTGAGAATGACGGGATAGGCAAGCGTACAGTGGAAGGCGCATGCGCCTTCGACGCGAATAGGACGCGTGCATCTCGTCATTCCTCCCCTCCCCTCCCCCACTCCACAAGCTTGAGCATTTTCTCAATCTTTTTGGAGAAATAGAGGGAAGAAAGAAACTAGAAAGAAGGCAAATAAATCATTAAATAGATGATAAGCCAAATCTGCATTTCTTAATTTGCAACATAGGTTCTTGTCCGTTTCTCTTTTTATTCGCTTAACAATTCTGAAATAGATTTTGTTTAGAATTATTCAGAATCTTTACTCCGGGATTGCTTACAGTTCTGTTTAGTAATACGTTTGTAGCAGATTTATTATCATTCCCCAAATACAGGAATAAATAAATTAGAAGTTGGTATGATTAGAAGTCGCACAGCATCTTTAGTCTGAAATCTAAGGTTTTATTGCAATCTTTCTGTTTTAATTATTGAGAATTGTTAATTCTTAAAGATGGATGGCTGTATGTATGTATGTAGGTATCTATATATATTAAATATACAAATAAAAAATAGGGCCCTCCATTTTAAATATTTTCAAAAAAGTAAAAGGATTTCTGAAAGAGAAAGCTTGTCAGACCAAGATGAAAGTTTCCACTTTAATTTTTTTTACCCCTTGTCTTTGCTGTTTGCTGTTTAATTTTTTAAATCTCAGTTGACAAGTTAGTTTTGGTATCAGTAAGATAGTCCTGTAGACTGAGCAACAAACTTGTAAATCTTGATTCCACAGTGCAAAGACAAGTGCCCGATTAGTATGAGTCACAATAAAATAGTACATGTTCTAGATGAATTTTTCTCAACCACATAATTAAATTTCACCTGTTTAATGGAATGCATGTTGAAGCACACACTGCCAAAATATAAGTAAATAATTTTATAAGTTCTATTATAGCAAATAGCATTCAGAAGACAGTATTGCAACTAAAAGGTATTATGTAGATATTCTGCCCCATATTCCTTAAAAATATGTTTGAAAATAACAAGGAAACTAGAAAATAATGAGCCATACTAGGGTATTTCATATCATTTTATGAATAAATCTGACCATAAAATTTTCTAATGGAACTATAGATTTAGTTTCCAGATTA
Organism: Laticauda laticaudata; assembly: GCA_004320025.1. NCBI lineage: Eukaryota > Metazoa > Chordata > Lepidosauria > Squamata > Elapidae > Laticauda > Laticauda laticaudata. The sequence goes on from BHFT01021993.1 coordinate 18,930, forward strand.
CGAGAACAATCTTGTTTTACAGCTTATATGGATTATAGCCTCATTTTAATAACTTCTTTATATTATGAGTTTTTACATCTTCCAGTCACACATTTTGAAATTCAGTGCAGAAAATAAAACCCCGTCAACAGGGTTAAATCCTTTATGGTTTTATTTAATTTCCTTCATATAAAATCTAGTGTTATTATCTAAATTCCTAACCAGGAAGAGATCCAAATATGAATTAATTTTCTCTCTCCTAGATTTTGCATGTTAAGTTACCAATCTTGTTGAGCAACTACCAACTATAAAGAATGACTTTCTTCTTGACAAGTTATATGCTGTATCAAAATTTGACAATAAATAGCATCTCTCAAACTGATTATAACTTAGAAAGTTATGTTGCCCCTTCACCAACTGCAATCCCATATTTAGCGCGTATTATCTTCTTGTTTTAAAATTGTCAGAAACATGTATGTGAGTGTAAAATTTGCCATAACTGCTTCATGCAGTCGTGGGAGGGGCTACATTTATGTTTGTGTGTGTATGTGTGTTTATACACACATTCATAATCTGCCACAACTCTTTCGTGCCTAGGCATATCTCAAGCAAAACCCAAAGCTCTGCTTTAAACCATTCTGTTATAATTATAGTTTCTACTTCGGGAATCAAAACACATTTCTTCTTGTGGAAAGCCAGTTGGATTTAAACCAGGTTTTTGTGTGTATTTCATCTACAAAATTTCTTTTTCAACATTGTTAATTCAAATATAGCTACATTAGAACTATTACAACCTATAAATTGATCTCACGGACATTCTACTATACACTAATCATATAAAACATTTCAGATTCTTAGCAAACCATGAGTTGCCACAACCACAGGAGAAGTTTTTTCTTCTGGGCTATGTAAATTGTTATAAGTTATTGTTCTGAGAAGTACAATGGTCCCAACTGCAAATAGCAGATATGCAGCAAGTGTAGGAAGAGCTCTTTTGCAAGAGGAAATGTTTTTTGGAGAGGGGAGGGATGCTGGTCCATACTGGACTTCATTTTCTTCTATATCAATTTAATTATTTGGATAATTATTACCAGTAGTGTATGATATGCCTAGTGTCGATTGGTTCATTTTCACTTCCTTACTTGCCATAACTTCTTTTGTCAGCCATAGGCAGATCACCCACAAAAGTTACCCAATTTTCTATCTTATCCTCAAAGTTGATTTTTTCAGTAGTGAAACATTTTAGAGTTACTGAACTAGCATAGTTTCTGATTTCAATTCATGGTACCTTTGGGTCCAATAAAACTCTCTTCCCTTACAAAAGGCTCTCAAATCTCAGCTTCGGTTGCATTTGAGAAGGAGCTAAATTATTATAAGAATACTGCAGTTGCAGGTTTTGGGTTTGTAAGCAGTTATAGGAGCTTCATTTTCTATTCACCTTTTTATTGCAAAAAAATGTGAGTTGCAATTAAAGAATTAGACCTCATTCTTTTGCTGCTTAGTATAACCACCTATTAAGCACATTTTTCAGCTTCTGTCTCTGTTTAAAGAAGAAATTAGCCATGAAAAAAAGAATATTTACAAACTGTTTAATCATTGAAAATCCTTGATTCTTCTGTTAGGTTCCATATCAATATGTCCGCATATATCCAGCTGATTGATTGATATTTTTTTTGTTGCTGAATTGGCAAAGTTATGTATATAATAACAATTTTTATATGTAGCTTTGTAATTTATCCTTATGGTTTATGTTTGGCTTCTGCAATCAGATTGCCACTGAAAGAAGAGGCAGAAGAGGTCATCAAATGTCAAATACATATATAACTCTATCATTCTCACTTTTCATAAATGTATTCTACAGTTATAGAACCGGAGGGTAATTGATTGGATTTGGTAACATACCTACCTGTGGTGCCTGCAGGGAGCAAGATTTATCACTTCAAAGTGAAGTTATATTCTTCAGGAGTTGTTGAATTGAGCATTGAAAAAAGAAGAAAACAGATCTCATGGTAACTTTCAACAAGTTTCAGGAAGGTTAAAACTAATTTCAGGTATAGAATAACAATAATGGCCATAAAGCTGCACCCCAAATAATGTCATATTTGCTTGTGACAGTCTGAATTTCTGCCATATTTTTCACTTTTTAAAAATAACTGAATAGGAGAGAGGCTTAAACAGAGAGCACATTAAGTGAACACATCGAGAGTAAGATAATGATTTAAAGTTTCAAAAGGATTTGTGGTATGCTTAACAGAAACTGTAAAAATCACATATATTCAATTTAATTTTGCATTCTGCTGGTGATTCAGAGTAATATAGAGTTCAGGGTGTACATGGCAGAACAAGTTTGTGCCTGTGGAGTCTCTGATGTGTTTTCTCACTAGGTACTTACTTCCTTTGCCATATAATAGTATTTCCAAGTTGCTGGTTCTTTTCCTTGAACACCAAGAGGCTGATTCATGAATCAATGACTAGCACAGCTGGCTTGCAATGTGTCCTAGATTTAAAAGAGGGGAAATAGGAAAATCCACACTAGGAATGTTTCAGACATTTTAGATAGTCAGACGTTAGAAAATGGTAAACATTAAATCCCTTAGATCTTTATATTAAAATCTGAATAAGTAGGATCATATGCTAATTTTATAAATAGCAATAATGGAGAATCACAAACTCATGATATCCTTCATAATTTGGTACTTGACCTCTTTTAAAATATGCAGTTGGTAGAGTAGTTAGAAGTTGTTAGAAGTTGGACTAATATTACAACATTTTTTGTCTGCTTACAAAGGGTTTCTTGGAACATTCTTATTCAGACAGCACATTGATTCATTGATGGCCCTTAAGAAAATTTCCTAATTATTTGTAGTTTTGCACTACTTGGTCTTCTATCATCCCGGCCAAAGAAGCCCGCCATCAAGGATGACTACAGACCAGTTGCTCTAACATCTGTAGTTATGAAAATCTTTGACAAGCTAGTGTTATTCCACCTGATAACCATCACAGATCCACTATTAGATCCCATAACAAGCAAAGAGATCGACAGATGATGCTGTTAATATGGCTCTGCATTACATCCTATAACACCTTGAATCTCCAAATACCTATGCAAGGATCCTCTTTGTAGACTTCAGATCAGCATTCAATACCATCATTCCAGACATTCTTATAAGTAAATTAAACCAACTAGTGGTACCTGAACACACTTGCAAGTGGATCAGAAGCTTCCTAACAGACAGGAAGCAGCAGGTGCAGCTAGGCAGAATCACATCTGATACCTGTACAATTATGATGGGTCCCCCAAGGCTGTGTGCTTTCTCCACTTCTCCCTATACCAATGACTGCATCTCAAATGATCCATCTGTTAAAATACTGAAGTTTGCAGATGACACAACAGTGATTGGTCTACACAACACCCAAAGGTTTGGGATTTTGGGGCTTTTCTTCCATTCGAAGGGGGAAACAAACGGGGACGAATCCACATTACAGACAGGAGGTTGTACAACTTGCCTCGTGTAACTGAACAATCCGGAAACTGAACATGCTCAAAACTGTAGAAAATGGTGGTAGACTTTAGAAGAAACCCTCCCATGCTACCACCTCTTACAATACTAAACAATACAATATCAACAGTAGAGACCTTCAAATTTCTAGGTTCTACTATATCACATGACCTAAAATGGACACATAACATCAAAACATTATCAAAAAAGCACAACAAAGAATGTTCTTCTGTGCCAACTCAGAAAGCTCAAACTGCCCAAGAACCGCTGATACAGTTTTACAGAGGAATTATTGAGTCTCATCTGCACGTCTATAAATGTCTGGTTTGATTCTGCAACAGGACGGACACAGACTTCAGAGGATAATTAGGACTGCAGAAAAAACAATTGTTACCAACCTGCTTTCAATGCGGGACCTGTATACGCACGAGTCAAAAGAGGTTGTGAAAATATTAGAGACCTCTCACATGCTGGACATAAACTGTTTCAACTCCTCCCTCAAAACGACGCTACAGACACTGCATACCAGAACAACTAGACACAAGAACATTTTTTTCCTGAAAGCCATCCGCTAAACAAATAATTCCCTCAACAATGTTCAACTATTTATAAAGTCTGCACTACTAATTATTGTTAATCTTCTCATCACTCCTTATTACCCATCCCCTCCCACTTGTAATTGTATGACTGTAACTTTGTTGCTTGTATCCTTATGATTTATATTGACTGTTTCCTAGTATGATTTGATTGCTTATTGTATCCTATGATGATCATTAAGTGTTGTACTTTGTGATTCTTGACTCTTGACAATGTATCTTTTCTTTTATGTATACTTAGAGCATTTGCACTAAGACAAATTCCTTGTGTGTCCAATCACACTTGGTCAATAAAGAATACTATTCTGTTTACATAAATCACAGAGTTGCATGAAGTACCAGATACAATAATACCTTGACATGATATGAATTAGTGTAATTATCAAATAATATGATTCACTTCCACATCTGAGTTGTCTTACATGAATCCTTGCTTTACCTATAGAGAGTGACTTAGAATACTCTATCAGCTTATATTTCTTCATTTTACATTTCCTGTTACTTTCTCCCCAAGTCACGTTTTTGTTTTTGTGAAGGAAATGAGGTATTGTAATTAAAAAATAAAATAGGGGAAGAGACTTAATGAAATCCAGATCCTTCGTCTCTACTTCCTTTGATTTCATCCAAACTATTTTCTAAAAAGAAAGGCAGTCTAAAAGTTAAGAAGTTAGAATTGCCCTTGTTGCCCTGTAATTGGAGTGTTATATCATCAATTGGTTTCAGAGAACAATATTTTGACCATCTATAGAACAAGTTATAACTTGTCTAAAACATTCCTAAGGTGGATCTTGCATATTTCTCACCTTCTAGTTCTAGAACACATTTCAAATAGAAAATGTTTCAAATTAGTTTTTTGTGTTACAAACAGAAACATATTTACTGACAATTTAAATGAAAGCACTTCAGTTGGCAGCAGTCTATATATTATTTAGATCAGAGTTGTCAAACTCCCAACCTGTGGCCGGATGTGTCACGTGTCTCATATTGGCTATGCCCATGCCCTGTTTAGCAAAATCCTGAAATGTCATGTGACACCTCTGTGACTATGTGAGTTTGACACCCCTGATTTAGATTAATCTTATGTGACAGCATAGTTCTTTAGACTTCTTTCTCAATTGGGTTATTCCAGGTCCATTGGACCTTGAATTCACTAATCTTTTTGGTGGAGGAAATAGTTGGAAAAGACCATCTTAAATATATTGACTATAAAATGTAATAAAATTGGTAAAATCACAATACTTTCTATTTTCAAATTATGCATGTAATTTTATTTCAAGACTCTTTGTGGTAATACATGATAGAATTGGACACATATCTCAACAGAATTTATTTAATATTAATCTATTCATTTTTAGGAAAATGAAGAATTTTAACAATTTAGACACACAGATTGGATTCTCAAGTGCCATGTTAGCTTTTTCAATCAAGTAAAAATTGTGCAATTGAAATAACAGAACATGGTTTCAGTGTGATCCTCTTTGAATTAATTGGAAATCTCTCTCATTCTATTATCTTATAAATTATTGAAGAGTGTAGGTTGAATCATAGATAGCATGTTTTTACTTGAAGAATGTTGGATATAAAAGCATTTGACTAAGGAATAATCCATTCTACTAACAGATCAGCCTTTCTGGAAATAATAGTAAAACCAACAGAATAGATCAGTCTTACAAAAGTGACCTCATTCATAATTTAACTGGTATATACAATCTGACTAGATTGTGGGGAGCATTTCCTCTTGAAAATGTGCCCACCAGTTTTGCACTTGGAATTAGCAAAGATAATGAAGAGTTGGAAAAATGCCTATTGTCATCTGTGAATCATTGATAGGAAGTTGGATCCTTCAGTTAATTAGGATTTCTTGCTATGGTGCTACCTTCTTTGCAACACAGCATCATTCATTCCTGTCCTGCTGGATTCCATTAACATATTGGCAGTGCAGATCTAAAGGTTGTTAGTCCTCAAATATTTCAATTTGTTGATAAGTTACATTGCACCTGGGGCAACACAGGCCTACCTCAAATCATCAAAGCTCAAGGCATATCAGTGTTCATACTCTGAATGTGATTTTTGCATCCTTATTTTCTGAGGACTTTCAGGAAATGAAATAAGTGGACGGCAAGTCTGATTAAACACAAGTTAAAAATCTGTATTGGAATTACAGGAAGCCATTATTGGACTAGCAGTCCTGGACAATTTTGCCCACTCTTCAATTTTCTCTTTTTTAGGGAAGGTTGTTGAGGAGCTGGTCAGGAAACAATTCTAAAAGCTCTTGAATAAAACAGATTACCTGGACTCATTTTAGTCAGGTTTCAATCAATCCAGGATTCAATATGAAAGCAACACACACATACACACACACACACACACACACACATATGGATGTGTTTTGTGTGTGTGTGTGTATGTATGTCAGGATTCTAGCAATTGCCCTAATTTAAATCATGAGCCTTGAACCAAGCTTCAAAAACTTCAAAGAATTTATTAGGAGCGAACATGTCAGCATGACTGTATGAAGCCAATTTTGAAACATGTAATTCACTGTCATCCTTGACTCTGTTGACCCCCCACTCCTCTAGGTGTATCATAATTCATATTCTCCAACAAAACACATTCATAGCCAAGAATCATCAATCATGTTCTTCAATTAGAGATTTGTGTGGCAGAAATTCTGGTAGCATAATAAATAGTATTTATATTATACTATAATCTTTGAAAGATAAGAATGGAATGCACTTTCAGTTCCAAAGTGCTGCAATGATTTTTCAAATTTCTCCCCGTCCCCTTCTGTTCATGGCAACTTTAAACCAGGAATAGAAATGTTTTAGGAGTTGACAATATATATGTTCCAGCATAACTCTGGAACACCTTGAGCAATTTGAACCAAACTTGGTACACAGATGACTTACTCTCTGAAGTAAGTAAGTAAGACACCCCTAACATTCCTCAATGTGTTTGTGTGTCCCTGTGTTTCAGTGAACCAGCCAAATCACCCCACCCAGCCCCGTCCATGTGTGTCCCTGTGTTTGCGTGTCCCTGTGGTTCAGTGAACCAGCCAAATCACCCCACCCAGCCCTGCCTTGTGGCTTGCCCCTCCCCTCCCAGCCACTCCTCACATTGCCTCACCTCTCCTGAGGCCATTTTGGCATCTCAGGGGTCCTCTAAGCAGTCCCAACCCCCTCCAAGCAATTAATGGCTGTGCATGCAAAACCAAAAGCAAGGCACTCAGAGGAAGCATCTGGAACTATTAAACAGGCTGCCAAGCTAAGTGCCTGAAAAACGCCATCTGTCACTGGGAGTCCAGGTGCCTCGCAAGCAGCAAGCAAGGCCTCACCTGGGCTCCTTGACACACAACAGGTTCTCAGGGGGCCCAGTCTAGTGCCTGGAGTCGGTTCTGCCCTAAGAAGGTTGGGGGCATCATTGGAGTTCCTGCAAAGAGGGTCTCAGGCCCTGTCTCCATGCAGCACCATGATCCACGAGCTGCTGCTGATGCTGCATGGCTACCTGGCCAGCCTCTTCTTGGACAAGGCCTGTAAGTTGGCACAGTGGCAGGGTGAGTGGAATGGCCCTTTCTCCCTCCATGGGCTTCCTCCTCCTTATCTTCTGCAGGTATCCCCAGAGTTGCCGCTATTCTTGCATCTGAACGAGGCTGCCCTCCTGGCTCGTGTCTGCTGCCTGGACATGCTCTATGCCTGCATGAGTTCATCGAGCAGTTCACCCAGCATACCCAGCTGCAGCCCTCCCCACTCCCACCCCACCGCAGGTGCGCCCTTTCCGGCTGGTGGACTGTGGCACCTGATGAGCCCAGAGAGAGCAGGAGGAATAAATTTATTCTTGCTCCTGGAGGTTTGACACTGTAATACTTCATTTTCTTATCTAATACAGGATTGGAATAAATAAATACTTGGGCAACCCTGGATTATCAGCTAGTTGGTTATACTTGTCAGCAGTGGTGGGATTTAGCCAGTTTGCATCAGTTCGGGAGAACCGGTTGTTAATTTTCTGAGCAGTGTGGTGAACTGGTTGTTGGAAGAAATCATTAGGGCAGAAACTAGTTATTAAATTATTTGAATCCCACCACTGCTTGTCAGTGATCTTGGATTTTGGAGCTTTATTTATTATCCTATATGATGTTGGGGTAAGGACGTTGCCATTTTTGGGGGGACATAGCAGCTTTGAATTATTCTTTGTTCTCAGCATTGCAATATTGATTGAAAAATGGACGGTTTTGAGAAACTAAAGAATAGAAAGTAAGATGTAGACGTGCCTGAAAAATTATCTGTCTGAAGGGGACTTCCGGTTTGCAGGGCTTCGGTGACAGGCAGGAATCCATGATCGCGTGCGGTTTCTGCCTGGGCACGCCGCTGGGGCGCCCCGAGCCAGCTGGCTTCAGGACTAAGCCACCCCGAAGAGGTCAGTGAAAACGGGGGAGATTCCAGTAGGGTTGAGGAAAGACACATCTTTCCTCCCCAGCTGGATAAACTCCCTTTCCCGAAGGCAGTGGAGTGGCGGTCAGAAATGGCCACCTCAAAGAAGCCCTCATCCGGAAAAGAATGTGCAGGAGGAAGAAAGTGCTGAAGTGAAAGTTTTGGCTGACCGGATAAGAAAACAACAATTAAGGCAATCTGGAACTCAATTTTTAAAAAAAAAGGATACACTCGCTCCAAGAAAAGATTTTGGAAAGGCAGCGAATCGAAAGTAAAAAGGTAAAAAAAAAAAAAATTCACAATCTCCTTCCTTACGTGACAGTGAAGCAGAGATGAATGAGAAATCAGAAAAATCTGCTTTTGGCATCAACAGGTATTTAAGCTGGAAAACTTAATGGTTTTCCAGCTTCCAAGGGGATAATAAATGATTTCTGAAAATAAAAAGGAAAAAAAGGGAAGGATTTTTTTTTTTTTTTTGCTGTTAAGTGGGAAGAGAAAGGAAGAAAATAAGAACAGGATTTGGAAGGAAACGGAGATAGCTGGACTATAAAGAATCTAAAAGTTAAATTTTAACAGGACTTCTAAAAGAAATACATTTTAAACTGGAAACTTTGTAACTAAATACTAATCCAGGAAGAAAAAGTGAAAAGAAGGAAGGGTGTCAAAAGAAACAGCTGTATGTATTTGGATTCGCTTGTGACTTTGGGATTTTTTGGAACTATATCTTGAAAGGATTAAAAACACTTGGGGTGGTGTTTTAAAAAGAAAAAAACGCCTCTAACAATGCCATCACTTGTGGAGGAACTGAAAATAGAATTATAAAAAACTTAAAGAAGAGTGGACACAAGAAGCGGAAGGGCTCTCGTTGGTTCCATTTTTCAATTCTAATTAGTAACCATGTGATCTCTACCTTAACGAGAAATTACAAAGAAAGACTAGTGCAACAAGAAGATTGGGGATCAAAGAAGAAGCCAGTTAATGAACAAGGTATCTCTACCTTGGGGAAGAACGAGGGAGAAAGAAGAATGGAGAATTTGGAGACCCTAAAAAACAACCAAAAAGGGAAAAATAAGGGTGAAAAGTGGATGAGATAGATCGTGAGAAACAATAGAAAAGGGAATACGAAAGGGAATCGAGGTGGAAAACAAGGGGTAAAAAGGGCCAGAGAGAAGAAGTAAAGGAGGAGGGAAGGGAAGAGAAAGCGCTACAAGGGTGTGAAGCCAAGATGTAAAGAAACAGGATTTATTAGAAGATATGGGTAAAAATTTAATTGAAAAGTGATTCTGCAAAGGTACATATATTGTAATGTTAATATTTGTATTTAGACATAATGTTAGAAAAATTGGAAACAACATATGATTTAGTGAAACGGTTTGTGAATAAAATACTAATGGAATGAATTAAATTGAAAGAATTTGACAACGGAATGGAACATTGTTAATGAATGCAATGTTTTACATGCAGTGAAAAGTAGGGGGGAAGTAATTATGGAAAGTTATAAGCGTTCCTCCGAATAAGAAGCATGATCCATATTTGAAAAGTAACTGTGTAATGTTTAAAATTTTAATGAATATTTAAATTAAAAGGAATATTAAATGAATAGAATTGAATTGGTAAAGATCGTTGTTTTAATATTATATATTTATCTTTTTTCTTTTTCTTTTTCTTTTTAAAATGTAAGCGGTCGCAGCTTTATCGTACTGTGCAAAGAACTCCAAATGGAAGGTATGGTTGTATATTAAGTGTTTATAAATTTTAGGGGAAAGATATAAAGCGTCATACTCCAATCATGCCATCAGAGGAATTTTGTTTAATGAGAATAAGAATTAGTAGAGCAGTTGAAAATAGGACAGACAAAAGAATAACTAAATATAATGATCTGATTTGAGAATGAAACAAATAAAACATAAATTAAGAAGTTTAAAGAGGGGAGAAGCTTATAATAGAAAAATGCAAGAATGGGTAATAAGATATGGAATGGTATATAAAATGAAGCAATGAATTGAATTGGTGTCTGTACAAAGAGATGTAACCCGGGATCAGGCTGCTTTCAGAAAAGAGGTTTTATGTTTTTCATGTTCTGCGTTGTGTTTGTTTATATTTATTTCTAAAAATCAATAAAATTTTCTTCAAAAAAAATGTATCTGTCTGAAAAATAAAATATACTTTACAATGTATCTTCATTGTGTTGTACTCTTAAATTATAGAAAATATTTTTTTTTATTTTTATTTTAGGAAAAGGCAAGGAAGTCAAAGCTATAATCACTATCTAATAGACCAAAAAACATTGCTCTAAGCAATATCTACAGATATATTCACTTATATATAAAAATATATTAGGCTTTCTCTTTTGAAACCATTTATTGAGTAAATCAGTGTTTGCTGTATTGTTTTATTCTTTTTCATTCTTTTTTGTTCTCCATCCCTATAAAGTACTATGCACATTGATGGTTTGGTAATATTTTATAACCATTATCACCATTGCAATCATCTAATGAACTTCCGGTTCTCCATAATTTATAATGTAAATAAATTTAACTAGGCCTTTAGGAGTAAAGTATGTTTTAGTGAACAAAGATGACCTTCCTTTTCCTTTATTATATTTTAAGGGTACTAAGAAAAGACTATGAGTCTATGTGGAATTTCTAGATAATAATCTTTGAAAGCTAGTTCTTCTTAGTATTCACATTAGATGGTGTACCATTGAGTTCAGTCAATCAAGCCCTTACTTCTAACATTTTCTACAAGTTCCTTATTTTCCCAACAGAGGCAGGCCTTTTCTCATATAGTATCACCCCTCCCTTTCTATCTATCCATCCAGCCCATACACACGTTATCTTTGATCCATAGTATGCTTTGTATTTAACAAAAAACACTTTGAGAAGGATGCATGGATGTGAAATAAAAAGGTCAAATGAAGTCTTGTGGCATCATGCACGTTTATTTTCATTTCTGGATCAAGACAATTGCATCAGATGATTGGAGTAAAATCTTGTGGGAGAATTTAAATACATGCAAGAATGGATGAAAGAATTAAGATGGAAATAGGCTTTCATTAACAATTTTATACTCTACAAAACCAACCAAAACTTCTTCAAATTTTCCAAATAAAATCACAAGATGACATGACTTAATTTTAATATATTCATGGATGTTTCCCAACCAGATACACAGAAAATATTGCACATCAAATTTCATTTTTAGAAAAAAAAATATAAATATCTATTCAGCATTTATAGCTTGCACATAATGTGAAAAACTAAATTACACATTTCAAAAGAATTAAAAATGAAAGAAAAATGTAGTCAATGGTTTAATCAAGTTCAACATTTTTTTTGTAATACGCTCTGAGTTTACAAAGACCACATATTTGGGTGCAAATGCAGATTTATTTTCATTTTACTTATCAAGTACTAGACTTTATTTAGAGACTGATACTCAAGACTTCTTTGTTTAAAATTAAGTTCTGAATTACAAAATTACAAAAATTAGTTACTTCTGAGGATATACTAGGAGAATATACTAGGGAATAACTAGGAGTCCTAAATAAAAGTGGAGATCCTTGTCCATTCTAAAATGCATATCTAATGATTAAGAGTCCATGGCCAGACTATCACTGCATGTAAATGAGCATCAAAAGAAGAATCTTATTTTGGCTGAATTTATGAGGAATCCATTTTGCTCTAGAACTAGAACAATTAAATGTTCTGGGAATTTTATTTTCATGCGGCAGCCTTCAATTGGCTCAAAGACTGGATAAATTTAAACAATAAAAGAACATTAACAATAGAAGGTCATGACTTGCAGCTTGGCTGGCATACATTCATCTGGGAGGGGGAAAAACAAATTACATTCATATTTTCAGAAACATCAAGTGAGAGATGCCCTGCTTATGTTTGGAGAAAATCAAGTACCATTACATGAAAATCCCAAATGTTATCGATATAGAGGCAATGATCTACCCTAATGTTTTAGATTTAAACAAGGTAGTAACAGAGAAAGAATTATTGGATGAGCAAGGAGAATAATCAAGAGTTAAAGGCCCAATAGAGATAGATTGGTGGCCATACTTACAAATTAGGATAAGATGCAAAAAAGTTTTAGAACAATATGGCTTTTATAAAGATCAACAGGAGCTGGATAAAATATTATAGGGAACGGGGAAAAGATGATTACTAAAACATATAACTATCTCTTAAGATTCAAAATGGAGGAAAAAAAAAGTGAAAGAGATTATGATAATTTGGGCCAAACATTTTGGGTATAGTGTCAAATTGGAACACTGGGAAAAATTGTGGGAGAAAAATTAGAAATTAACTATGTCAGCAGCCTACAAAGAAAAGCTGTACAAAATGTTTTACCATTGGCATTTACCCCCAGCAAAATTGGCCAAAATGTTCCCAAACAAATCGGTGATGTTTTGTCTGGAAAAACACGAGGTAGACCGGGTTCCAACAACAGAGTCTTTATTTCATAGCAGTAGTTGAGAAACAGAACATTGGCTCAACCGCTATCATCTTTTATACCTTTTTCTCTGCCGGCTTGTAGCCAAAGACATTTGTTTGAGTTTGCCGCCTTTCCGGGGCTTCAGGGATTGGTTCCTTTTAGTTTTAAACAACCAATCAGAATGTATTATTTGGAGCCAACTATTTACATACAGAACACCCCTCCCCTCTTAGTTCAGTCCTACGTCATGACGTAGTCTCGCAAGTAGGCGGGGCTTCTTCTGACTCGACTGGACCTGCGCGGTTCATTCTTGTTTGTGTCTTCGACCGGTTCGGATGATGTTGTCGTCTCTTCTGTCCTTCTCCTGGAACTGTCTGGAAGGGTGAGGCCGCCATTTTGCTGCCGCCTGAGTCGCTCGGCCGGGCGCTTCGCCGCTCCCTCCCGTTTCCTCCGGGCAGGTTGAGCTGGCTTGGCAGGCCCCTCCGATGGATTCTTCCGCAACTTTCTCCACAACAGTGAGTCTCCATTTTGCTCTTTTTGGTGAATTGATTTTCGGCATTTCCGGTTTAAATGGTCTTTATATTTTTTCGCATTTCCCCCCCCTTCTTTGGTTTGAATTTGTCGTTTTTTGTAATGCTTGGTGTGTTTTTTTCATTTCGTTCTAAATTCGGGACCGGAGCTGGTCAAGTGCCGCTTCCCACTCCCTGCCATCGTCTACCCGTTAATCGGTAAGACTTGGGGCCTGTTATATCTGTAACTTGTCCCGTAACCATAATGGGTCCCCATGAAATTTTTTGCATAAACTAAATCGCCAAATTTGAACTCACTGAATCGTGTAGAGGAGTCGGGGAGGTTTCAGGTAGTGAAATTGGATGTAGCCGGTCTAGGTTGCAGATCTAAGTTTTCTCCCCATCAGTAGTTCTGATGGGTTTTGTTGGTTGTGGTACTTGTGTTATATGTTGGAGGGTGAGTAGCCGGTTTATTTTGCTTTGGACGTCTCCAGTGTCCATCTTTTCCAAACCCTCCTTGGTAAATCTGACCATTCTTTCAGCCCTACCGTTTGCAGCCGGATGGGCCCCGGCGCTGTGAGGGCATGTCTTATACCTAGGGAGGCTAGGTATTGTCTCGAGATTGAAGGCTGGTTAGCTGTGGTCCATTATCGGACACTAGACGTCCGGTAGGCCATGGGTTGCAAAAGTGTTGTCTAATTCCCTTATTTACAGCTTCTGTTGTCATTGATGGCATGATTTTTACTCTAGGCCAATTGGAATGCGTCCACGACAATCAGAAACGTGTGTCCTTGGTAGGACCCACAAAATCATATGGATTCGCTACCAGGGCCTCTGGAATTTCCAGTCCCTTATAGGTGCTTTTGGAGGAGATGGTCTGACTTCTCTGGATTTTGTTGCACGAGTTTACCCAATATTCAATGTCCTTATCAATGTCCGGCCACCAGACATAACTCCTAGCAAGGCTTTTCATTTTAACACATTCCCGGTGTCCCTCATGCAGCCATACCTGAGTACCCTGGATTGCAATTTTGGGGATAATTACCGCTCACCCCGCAGTAAACACCCTTTTCTATCGAGAGTTCGGTTTGTCTGTGGTCCGGAAGGGTTTAAAAGTCTCGGTTTTTTGATCTTCCGGCAGGCTCTACCTACCCAGTTAAGTAGCGCGGGCAGTCAGTGGGTCTTTTGCAGTGGCTCTGGCGACATCATTCGGCGGAGATGGGTAGATCGGGGCAGGTCTCTATCTGTAGGGCAGTCATAATTGTTGCAGGGTCTTCTTCTGTTGCTGCAATGATGCTCTGCTCAAAGCGTCCGCATGGGAAATTTGTTTCCCTGGCCGGGATTAGAGTGTAGAATAGGCTGCTAGGAACCTCGACCACCTAGTCATTCTTGGAGACAGGGATATTTGGTGTGGGCTTGTTTCCCGCCAAAATTCCAAGTAGTGGTTTGTGGCCTGTGACAATTTGAAAAACCCGCCCCATATAGGTATTCGTGAAAGCGCTTTACCCCAGCGACAATTGCTAAGGCTTCTCTGTCCCAGTTGGCTGTAGTTCCGCTCGGCTTTTGACAGAGTTTTTGAATAGTACGCGTTGGGGGCCTCTCTTCCATCTGGGAGTTGGGTGGTTCGATGGCTCCGACTCCAAGACGGTGAAGGTTTCACAGGTCACTCTCAATGGTAGCGTGGTCGCTAAATTTGAATGAGAACGGTGTTCGAAGTTAGCAAGTTTTTATTTGTTGAAAGGCTTTTTTTTCTTTGTACCCCAAGTCCAATTGCTTTCTGTCCAGTAACCGGTGTAGCGGTTCTGCTATTGTAGCCTTATTTGGTAAGAAAAACACATTATAAAAAAATTTATCAGACCCAGGAATGCTTGTAACTCGCTTTTGTTCTTTGGTTCTGTGCATCTTTTATGGCTTTAGTTTTCGTTTTCCAGTGGGGTGTATGCCCTCTCCGTCTATCAAATAGCCCAGAAATTCGACGCTCTTTTTAACCAGGCAGCACTTTTCTTTTTATACTTTAATCCAGCTTCCCTGAATTTAGTTAGTTACTTTTTAAAGTCTTTGTTTTAGTTGGTTTTCGTTTTTTGCTAAAATTAGGACGTCGTCGAAATACGGTACGACTCCTTGTATGCCATTTAAAAGGCGTTCCATTAGGCTCTGAAAAACGCCTGGTGCCACACTGACTCCAAATTGGAGTCTCTTACATCTGAATGTCCCTTTGTGTGTAACTATGGTCTGTTGCCTCTGCTGTTTCGGGGTCTACTGGAAGTTGTTATAATGCTTGGCCAGGTTGAGTTTGGCAAAAAAATTTTCCACCCCCCAGGGAATGTAGCAAGTGCTGGACTACTGGCACCGGGTATGCGCTCTGTTGTAGTGCATGGTTCAGGTAGCCTTGGTAGTCACCACAGATTCGAATTGACCCATTCAGGCTTAATAGTGTGGACTATCGGCGTTTCCCATTTGGCATGCGTCCACAGGTTCTAATACCCCTGAGCTACTAGTTTATTTAGCTGTTCCTCAATCTTTGCTTTTAAAGCAAACGGAACTTGCCTGCTTTTACTCTTCTTGGGTTACCTGGGGGTCTAGACTGAAAGAAATAGGGTTTCCCCGGATACTTGCCAAGTGAGCCGTCGATACACGTCTTGGAATTCCCGGATTAGATCTTCCTCCCAGTCGGTTGTGCTCACTCGGTCTATCCCGGTCATCCCGATGGCCCAATGGTATGAACCATTCGATGCCCAGGAGGCTTGGTCTATCTCGATCAACTATGGTCAGCGGAAGTACCTCAACTATGATTTTGTACGTTGACTTTGAATTGACCCCATGCCAACTACCGGGATTCGGTTTCCCTGGTAGTCCTTGAGTGTTAGCCGCTGCTTTTTGAGGTGCTGTTGGTGTGGATGTCAGGGATAGTTGCTTTATGGCGTCCACGAAACCATGGATAGGAAGGATCCCGAGTCTACTTCCATTTCCAGGGCTTCCTTCAATTCTTACAGTTATTTTAACTTTCTTCCGTTTTCTGTCTTAGGCGCTTCCTATTGAACAGTTTGATGTGTATTCTCTCTGTTTGCGGTGGCTTGTTCCGCTGCCACTTTCTCCAGTTTGCCTGGTGCTCGGCTCATTGTGGGGAATTGTTGCATCTCGTTGGGCTGTAGTTTTTTTTGTTCCTGTTTCTCGATATGCCTCGTTTCTTGCAATTTCTGCAGATGGCATCGAGAAACCTGCATTCAGCTCTTGGTGACTTCCTCCACAGCCAGCGCATTCCCGCCAAAATCTCTTTCCGCGCTCTTTCCTGCTGGCGTACATACGGTGGACCTCGTCGTCTTCTTCGTCTGATTCGGACGTTTCGCCATAGTCTTCGTGGTGGGTGGTAACGGAGAGACTGTTTTCTTTCTTGTGGCCAGGTTTGTTTCATCTCTGCTTGTGTTCATTGCTTCATTGTAACGTGATGGCCTCGGCTAAGGTTATTTTAGGCTGGTTCAGTAGCTTGCTTTGTGTTGTTGAATCTCTTAGTCCCAACACCACTCGCGTCTCTCATAGCCTCATCAAGGTTTAGGAATTCGCACTCTCTCCCCTATTTGTCGGAGAGCGGCTACGAAATCGGCTACGGTCTCACGTTCTCTCTGGTCTCTCCGGGAGAATTCGTGCCGTTTTATGAGGTTGGACACCATCGGTGCGTAGTGGGCTTTCAGCAGTTTCTGAAGTTCGGTCCATGTTAGTTGTTTAACGTCTCGGGGCTTCGCCAGGGCTTTAGCCATTTTGAAAATGGTCGGTCCGCAGTGCGTTAAGAAACAGCTCTCTTGCGTTGTTCTGAGATATCCTCCATCTTCATTGCTTTCCAGGTACATCTGGAAACAGTCTGCGTAGGAATCCCCATGCCTCTTGGTTAAAGGTGCGGGCGGTGCGTTTTCCCAGCCATTCTGTTTGCCGTCTGGAACTTTCTCTCACTCGTGCTTGGTCTCGCGTTTAGGACAATCCCACCTTCGTCGCCAGTGTTTTGTCCGAAAAACACGAGGTAGACCGGGTTCCAACAACAGTCTTTATTTCATTAGCAGTAGTTGAGAAACGGGAACATTGGCTCAAGCCGCGCCAGTCTTTTATACCTTTTTCTCTGTCGGCTTGTAGCCAATGACATTTGTTTGAGTTGCCGGGCCTTTCCACGGCTTCAGGGATTGGTTCCTTTTGAACCAATCCCTTTTAGTTTTAAACAACCAATCAGAATGTATTACTTGGAGCCAACTATTTACATACAGAACAGGTGAAATGCTGGAGATGTAATTATAAACAAGAAACTTACTTTCATGTGCTGTCTAGCCAGTATATAGTTAAGGGGGAATTAGTATAGTTAGTTAGGAATTGGGAGCTGTCCCCTTAAGAGAATGCATCATGGTAAATGTGGTTAAGGTATCCTGGGAAATGTAGTTCATGTCATGTGGCCACATCTGTTATCCTGATTGGTCACTAAATTAACCATTGGTAGGTTGACGGAGGTTCCTTCACTCTTGCATGAACCCAGCATCGTGCTGCTGCTTCATCCCCTTGCTCCACCATTATCAGAATGAAAGGAGAACTATCATTTTACTATTCTGGACCTTACAACTATTAGTTGATTATAAAGCAGACAGATAACTCCACAAAGCATCCATACAAAATCTTTTTATTGGTTCATCAGGCATCCTCAAGATAACTCACGGTTACATCAAGATTCATCTCTTTGCATAGCTGACTTTCTGGTGTAAAAGGAAAAAATACTTAATATAAAGAATTGGTTAGAAGAAATCACGAAATAAAAAATTGAGATGAAACCAGAACTATTCCTATTGGTCATATTAAGACAAAATACATGCAAAAAACTTCAATATATTATATTCCATGTAATAACCATGGCCAGAATTGCTTTTGATCAAAACTGGAAACAAGAAATACATCTTCTGAGGTAATGATTATAAAAAATATTCTTGAGTGTGCTGAGATGGACAGATTAACTATGGAATTAAAAGATAGAAAAGAAACGGAATACTATAAGATCTGGAATATACAGTATAACTGGTTGGAAAACAGATGTAAAGTTGTTACATGAAGAGTAGGAGCCATATTATATATACATCTGGAAGTATTGGTATAAGTTAAATGTAGAAATATTTTTTATTATATATAGTATAGTAACCTATATAAATAAAAACTATATCAATATAAGTTAATACTGATACTGGAAAGTTGTAATAAGTGGAAATGTATTGTTTATGGTGGAAATATGAAATATGACTAATAAAAACTTACCTGGAAAAAATGTTCTGCAGGAGATACCTTCAAGAAATAAATTTACACTTGGGATGCAATCTTATTAATCATCATCAGTGTCATCATTTTCATCTCCACCATTATTATTGTTGCTGCTATTTATTTTAATCATTAGCCATTTCAAAATAGTCAGAATAAACTTACTATTCTGCTTTATTATTCCTTTTTGGAAGTTATGCATTAATTTTATTATCATATGCACAATATGTGTATATGTATTCCATTTAGACCATATATTAAATTCACATCTATGGCTTTCTAGAATGCATGCTTAACTCCATGAAAATAAAATTAAAAATGCATACACAGACACATAAAATATATTTATATTTTATCTTGAAACCCTGAATCCCAGGTTACTCTCTATTGATTATTTTTCAATAAAATGTCTGATCAGGATGGAAATGCAAAAGAGAAAAGAAAATAAATATGCCAGTATTATTGTATCTGGAAGTAAGGAGAAGAAATCAGCATTCCACATTATTTGAAAATGTAATATTCTTTTTTAGAAAAAAAAATTGCAGGGAACTGGAATAAAAAAGAGCTGAAAGCCAGTAAAAACTTGTTGGGCAATGAAGAACTCACCTTTCACAGCTCCTGCATTCTTTTGTTGAAAGTAGATAGTTGCCCATTTGTCATAAGGAATTATTTACCAATGTTTAAAAGGTCTTGCCCATTATATGTTATGCTACATTTTGAATATAGCTTTTAATACTAAGTTGATAAATTTTTACCAGTACAGCTCCTCAACAAATGTGCTTTCATCCTCATATTTTATGGCTTTTAAATCAGATAACATTAGCAAATATATTAGGTAATGATTTTTTTGGGAGGGTACACTTTTTTTTTTTACATTTTCCCAGGTATCTGGGTAAATATTTGTTGTGAACAGCACTATTCAGCTTCAGCTTCATGAAGGTAGAGTAATATATCTGATGTGAAGATTTACACATTACTTTTGTTTTTCTGTTTATGAATAATTGAAAAATATCTGAATATTTGTCTATATTCAGAATGTTGCTTTCAGAGTTAAGTTTGTTGTTTAGGCTGGATTAAAAGATTCACCAAGTAGTCAATATTTTCAACTAAAGAAATCTTTTAAGTCATAGAATATTAAAGCACAAAAGAAAAAGCATAGCAATGTCTCACCACAATTTCTTCTGTAAAATAAAGAACAACATTACCCCAATGATTCTTCCATAGTGACAAAAAAAATACTTTTGGGTGGAACAACAGTTTCTTGCCAAATTCTGCTTGAATTAAAATACCAAGTGCATTTTAAGGAAGTGGTGCCTATTTAGACATGAAAGATCTAGCGAAGCAATTGACTCATTCTTTGCACATATTTGGTAGCTCTGAAGGATCTGGCATCAAAAGCAAACATTAATTCCAACATTTGTAGCTTCTTTACCAAACAGCAACTGTAGCGGAAAACATTACACAGCAGGATGTTCTGCAACCACTGAAGGATGGTGTTTCACTTTGGTAGTATTTGAAATGGATGAAGAAATAAATTAAAAGCTGGGTAGCCCAATTCATAACCCACTAAAGTTGGAGTTGTAGGATGTAACCAAATTTAATTCCACTGGTGTGTGTAAATGGGATAATAGTCACTAAAATTAAACTACCACAGGATGCCATAACTCAGTTTCACATCACACCATGAAGGAAACATTGCAGGGTTTTTTTTTGCTCACATATAGTCTTATTGTGATTCAGATGGAGCACCCCTCACATCATAGCAGAAAATTTCCTAGCTTTCTAAAGCCCCTGTCACACTGCACCAATGAATGGAAAGAGGATGTAAAACGGAGAAAAACACTTGCCATCCGTTGGTTAACTACGCGATGCATCCGTTTCTGTACTCACTGCCTCCGTTTGCTTACCTCTCTATTCCGTCCAATCCTCTATTGAAATGTTTATCGCTCAGAGGGTTTTTGAGCTGCTCAAAACTTTTGAGCGGAAAATGTATCCATGCGTCTGTTCTGCATCCGCTAGGCATACGGGGGATCATTACCGTTCTGCATCGCATTACGCATCCGCTATATCCGCTAGGCATCCGTTCTGCATTCCGTAGCAATCGCATCAGTAGATTGAGGACGCAGGAGGAAGTGGAACGGACGTGAGAAAGGACGCGCAGCGTTAGCTAGCAGGAGAGAGAAGAGATGAACAGCGATGCAGCTTGCAAAGAAAGCATTTAAATGGAAAAAAACGCGTTGAGCAGGGACCTATCACGGATATTAGGATGTCTAGAGGATGCATGAGGAGCAAAAGGACACATAGGGGAAACCTATACTGCCTATAAAAGGGGGAGCAACTCACCTTGGATCTTCACATTTCAGACCAAGCAGCCCTGCTGTGCAGAACCTCTGCAAGCTTCATCTGGCTCTTCTCTTCCACAGCATCCAGGCATGTCCACGTGGATCGTAACAAACTGCCTTTTCATAGCCAACCATCCTTCTGCACAGTGCGAAGGCCATCTACAGGCTCTGTGAATCTACTACGGGAAGAAAAGGAGGCGGCCAAGAAAGCGTCTGGGGTCTGAAGATGGATCAGGAAGGCAGCAGAGAGATAGACTGTACAACAAGCTGATGGTGGAGCTGAGGAACGAAGACGCCTCGTGCATTCCAGACTTATGAAGGATGCTCCATGCCATGTTTGTTACGAAGTTGTGCAGGCGGCTTGACACCAGGTGACCAAGCAGAGCACACAACCTCTGGCCCAGCCTGGACCTGGGCTGCAAGGTGGCACTCACTCTGCGCCACCTGGCCTCAATGGGACGCACCTACAGGAGCATTGCAGTACGGCTGGAGGGTGCGCACAAACAACATCAGCATTGTGGTCAAGATAGGGAGTGAGCCCAATCATCAGAAGATACCTGGGAGGAGCTCCTCCGTGCCCCTGCCACTGAAGAGATGGAAGAAAGTTGCAAGAGTGGTGGTACTCAGAAGTGAAACTTCCCACAACGTTGGATAAGCCATAGATGGCAACGCAGTAGCCGCAAAGCTCCCGCCCAAGTTCGGCGGTCCACTTATTTCATACAGGGCTTCTGCAGCATGTCCTCTTCACCATGGTCGATCGCTGACTACAAGTTCATGTACAATGCGATCTTTTCAGGCG
>BHFT01021994.1:0-21971 GCA_004320025.1 Laticauda laticaudata
GTCCCTCGTTCTGATTGGCCGAAAAGGCCACTTACGGATTGGTTGATTAAGAACCAATCCAGGAAGCCACCAAACAGTGGGAACAGTTAAAAATGAGTATCATTGACCACAAGCCGCAGGCAAGCCGCTATATAAAGGGGTGCCGCGGCTTGGGCTATGTTCTGTATCTTTTGCCTTGTGAGTTTAAATAAAATAGTTGTTGTTTGGAATCCGGTCTCACACGCTTCTTTCCGGACGGACCACTTTCCTTATTGTTTTTTTTGGTACAATCATATGATGATGAAAGTCAAACCAATCAGAACACTTTTCAATATTTCATATCATGCAAGAGAACAGAATAAGCAAAGTCAAATCATGAGTTTTAAGTTTTGAAGCATTGAAGCTTTCCATTCCATTAAAGTATGACTTATTTTAATGTAATCGAAAATAATCTATGAATAAAGATGGCAGAGTAGTTGAAACCTGAGCTGGAGAATGTTTATTTTTCATTCTGGAGCCAGATGATGCTTGAAATGACATTACTTTTCATTGTTCAAATGGAACTCTGCAGGTATTTTCAGACCTAGTGGTAGGATTAAAGGATTTTGACTTTCAAGCCTTTGACTTTTGGATCTTTGGAACATTTTTCTGCTTTCATGATGGACAGAAAACTGTATTGTTAAAAAATATGCTTATTCTAGGACAAGGTGTCCTGAGGAAATCTGTGCAATTTCAAATCTTGCCTGCCAGGAAATAAAAAGCTTCTATTTCTCACAATGAGAATAAGCTGAAATGACAAGGAGTTTGTCAGAATTCACAGAAAGAGAAAAATAGTAAATATATCAGGGATATTAAGGGGGGGGGGA
This sequence comes from Laticauda laticaudata, assembly GCA_004320025.1. Taxonomy (NCBI): domain Eukaryota; kingdom Metazoa; phylum Chordata; class Lepidosauria; order Squamata; family Elapidae; genus Laticauda; species Laticauda laticaudata. Next base: position 846 of record BHFT01021994.1, read on the forward strand.
ATTACTAGAGTCATGCTCTTTTACAATTACTTCATTTTTTGCCTGTATTTGGTCTTATTATGCTAGGTATGTTTTATATTACAGTTTTATACATTCTCATTCAACCAGTAATAATTGGTGTTGTCTGCTGAATAAATATTACCCAATCTTCCATTATTTTACTTTTTATCATGTAGGTTAAATTGTTTAAAGCCTTTGAATATTGCAGAACGTTAAGCAATGTGTCTTTCTCAAGGTGCCAAGGAACATAGTTTCTTCTTTATGAAGTGCAAAAGATGCCTTGCAAAACAAGAAAGTGATGCATTTTTAAATAAGCACTTTGAGGAAGGAGTGTTACATATGTTTGCCATCGTGAGATATTTATAACAATAATAACTGCGGTGTTTTTTAAAAAAAAATCTAAAAAAATAAAGCTCATTAAATTTATAGGAGTTATTCCACACTTTCCAATTTGGCATATGTTTGCAGTCTTATTTATGCTTATGAAATTATGAGTGATTTGCAACTTTGTGTACCCTTCCTGGAAACTTGATGGCGAGACAATTGTAATATTTATTTAATTTTTAAATATATTCATCTGTTTATAGATGTAAATCATCATAAATTTATATGCCTCTCATGTCACTAGAGAACAGATTAAGAGCAGTTTTAACAAGATTTAGAGATGCAAGCCTCAAGGTAAAACAAGAGAATTGTGATCTAGCCAGCAACCAGGTTGAGTTTTTGGGCTATTTAATCGATGAACAAGGCATTCACCTCACCGAAAAAAAAATTAAAGGCAATGAAAGACACTCCTAGACCTAGGAAAAAAACTGACCTTCAAGCATTCCTAGGTCTCATAAATTTTTACAACGTGTTCCTGCCCCATAATGCAACAATAGCAGAACCCCCACATTGGCTGCTAGATAAAAAAACTACTTGGACATGGGGCCACCAGGAGCAAGCAGTATTTCAGGGTATCAAAGACCTATTAACGTCTAACACCGTTTTAATCCAGTATAGCAATACTCTGCCCTTGATGGTCACCTGTGATGCATCGCCTTTTGGAATCAGTGTCATCCTGAGCCACCAGCTATCAGACGGCAGAGAGGCACTGGTTGCTTTTTATAAAGACGCTTTCCAAGTCAGAACGCAATTACAGCCAACTCGACAGAGAAGCCCTCGCAGTCATCACCGGAGTCAAAAGATTCCATGAGTACCTTTACGGTAGAACTTTTTCAATCATCACTGATCACAAGGCCCTTTTAGGAATCCTGGCAGGCAACAAGCCAACCCTGAACATTCTGTCACCTAGAATGACAAGGTGGTCTGAATTCCTCGCTGCCTATTCCTACACGCTGATTCATCGCCCCGGAAAAGCCATCACATGTGCCGACGCCCTAAGCCATTCCCTGCTGCCCATCACGGAAGAGGACCCAGCTCCGACCATCTCCACACTACAACTAGAAACCTGCCCGGACCTGCCACTAACCGCAGCAGACATCGCAAGAACCACCGCTAAAAACCCTTTGACAGCGCGCATATTGAATTGGGTAGGTAAGGGCTGGCCAGAGGAGAACAAGCCTGAGACATTTAAGCCATTTCGCACCCAACAGACCGAGCTGTCTATAGAAAAATGTTGCATTTTATGGGGTGACAGGGTGTTATACCAAACAGTCTCCAGCAAGATGTTCTGTGCATGTTGCATGAGGGACACCCGGGCATCGTCAAAATGAAAGCCCTGGCAAGGAGCTATGTTTGGTGGCCAGGGCTGGACAAAGACATTGAACGATGGGTGGCAACATGCCATGACTGTCAAAAATTGAAGCCTACCCCCCCACAGGCACCAGTCAGAGAATGGGAAACTTCCTGGAGTCCATGGTCTAGACTACATATTGACTTTGCTGGGCCGACAAAAAGAAACACCTCCCTAATAGTTGTGGATGCCTACTCAAACTGGTTAGAAGTCATCCTTATGGCTTCCGCAACCACCGAGGCAGTAATGAAACAGTTAAACAAACTTTTCGCTTCATATGGGCTGCCTGATGTACTGGTGTCAGATAATGGGACCCAGTTTACAGCTTTAGCATTTGAACAGTATCTGGCTGCCCAGGGTATCTGACATGCTTTAACAGCGTCGGCCCATCTGGCTGCAAACGGCAGGGCTGAATGCATGGTTCAGTACACTAAGGAGGGCCTAGATAGAATGGACAAGGGGGACGTGCAAGACAAACTAAACTGACTACTTCTACTAACTCTACAGCATATTACCCCTAGCAGCACAACCAACAAAAGCTCAGCAGAACTCCTAATGGGCAGGAAATTACGTTCCTACCGAGACAGACTGCACCCCACTTACACCTGGGACAACCCGCCCGACTCCTCCAGCAAATACTGAACTTTTGAAATTGGCGATCTAGTCTATGCAAGAAACCTCACTGGGGAACCATTGTGGCTTCCAGCCACAATCACCCAAATTACAGGACCCCGGTCTTACCGACTACTCCTAGACGATAGTAGAGAATGGAAGCGGCACATAGACCAGCTTTGTTCTCGCAATCTCGAATGAAAAAACACCACAGAACCAATAAAAATAAATCTCTACCAAAAAACAACTGAGGAGGAGGGGAAAAATAAAATAATAAAAAAGGGAGAGATGAAACAAGACAACAAACACCACAAAAAGACTATTTAGCAAATCAAAAAGTGCACTCACAGTTACATGAACCCCAAATGAGAAGTCTGGGAGCAGGAGAACGAAGCAAGGCCTTCCTGGAAGGAAACCGCCAGGCCAGCTCAACCAACCTGATCAAGCCAGGAGGGAGCGGCGGAGCCATCTCAACCTGCCGGAGAGATTCAGGCGGGAGTGGCAAGGCTGACTCACCCTTCCAGGAGGTTCCATGGAGAAGGACCTGAGAGACAGCGATCCTGTCCGAACCGCTCGAAGAACACGCCAAGACTGAGCTGTGCAGGTCAACCAGGACTAGAAAAAGCCCCACCTACCTGTGTGACTACGTGATGCACGTTGAATTAAACCAAGGGGGGAGGGGTGTTCTGTATGGAACTTGGAAGGCTCCAAGTTCCCTCTTCTGATTGGCCGAAAAGGCTATTTGCGGATTGTGTGTTAGAGAACCAATCCGGTTAAACCGCCAAATGGTGGGAACAGTTAAAGTGGTGTCCTTGGCCACAAGCCGTGAGCAAGCCGCTATAAAAAGGGCTGCCGCGGCTTGGGGTGTTGTTCTGTTACTATCGCCTAGCGAGTTTAATAAAAGAGTTTATTGTTGGAACCCGGTCTCACACGCTTCTTACTTGATGGAACACGTGGCACAGTGGATTGCTGCACATCAGCTGTTGAAGACACAGTGAGAGTACAGGAGAAGGTCAGTAGGAAAGCTTCTGCGCATGTGCAAAGCATGCCCACCGAACCATTGGTAAAACAATTTGAATCTCACCACAGGATTAGATACACAAGGAATTTGTCTTGGAACATATGATCTCTGTGTACATAAAAAGAAAATATAATTAATATTAATCAAGAAGCATCACTGGATTTCTCAGTGGCTTTTGATACCATAAATTATTATATCCTTTTGGACTAGCATCATAGTTTGGGAACAGGAGGCAGGGTTTTCGAAAGGTTTTTCTTTATTCATGAGTGATTTCAATTGGTGTTCTTGGGAACAGAGATAAAAACTTAAATGGGACATTCCTTGGGACTGGAATCTCTCTCCTTTCTTCTTTACTTTTTACCATCAGAGGTGTCAAACACAAGGCCCATGGACCGGATTTGGCCTGGGACTTCCTCTCCCTGATGATATTTGCTTTTCCCACCAGGGAAGATATAAGAGACAGGCTCTAGGTCTGTTCCCTAAAACATTGCCACTTAGTGGGTCATAGGAAGTGTGCCTTTTCTGCTACAGCTCCTGTCCTTTTGAACACCCAACAGCCCCACCCCCATTTCAAAAATAATTCTGAAGACCTGGTTCTTCTTCCAGGCATTGGGATAAGGTAAGATTAGTGAAGGTTGAGAATGTGGTGGCTTGCATCAGTGAAGGGTAGTTATGGCAACAGGTATTTCTCTTTTTAGTGCTTGTTGTTATTGCTGTATATATTAAAAGGTTTTTTTTCTGGGCTGTAAGCTGTACCAAAGTTTGTTTTTAGATGGTTAGACAGAAAATGTTTTATATATGTATGCAGAGTCATATTAACCATTTAACTATGGCTTAACCTGTTCTCAGTATCAGCTATTATTTATTTGTAAAGCTAGAACAGATAGACTAGCATTTATGCATAAACATCACAAATAACATAATATCATGAAAAGTGACCGTTTTAAGATGATGCAAGTTCTTTTGCATAGATACAGGGAACTTTCTCTTAGAGGCCGGCGATACTTCCAATCACAATATAAGCCTAAAACTTCGTGCAGATCTTTCCTACTCATTCTACAATAGGTATCTATCATACTCCTCAATCACCCATGTTGTTCCTTTCTTCAATATTGGATCACTGCCCATGCTTGGTCAATATCATACTACCAATCCATAGAACGATTATTTCTTGAAGGTGAAAAAGGTGAAAGAGATATTTAAAAAATATTATTTGTTTAAGATTATTGAAAAAATGCGCAACTGCCTAGGATGATCATATATCCAACTGAGCAAGCAGAGTCCAATGGTTATCACCAAAGAAGTAAACCTTACTCCATCTCCTCATGAAGAATATCATGGCAATGTCCTGGTGTCAACATGATGCCCTACGCTCTGTTCCTATCCCACAGGATTCTCATTTTAATAATATTCATTAGAATATCTAGAACTATCCACTGTCAATAAGCCAACAAGCCTGTAGAACACCTCATCTCTAAAGAGCCCATCGGTCCAACTGGCGAGATGATGGACGCACCAAACATGTCATGCATGAAAGGACACATGTGGGTCTGTGAGCAAAAATTTGCTGCGGTGGCTGCCATCACGTTCGTCATCTCTTCCAAAAAGTAGGCAAAAATTTGCAATAAAACAAAATGGAAAAGAAACTCCGGGAAAAGAAGGATGTGGGGGTCGGAGTTAGATGTTAGGGGATTTAAACGGCATGTTCATATAGGAAAGCCTAGCCGGTATGAAAGTGGCATAAAGAAGCAGGAAAACACCCTCCAAAAGGGGATCCGGGGAGAATTTCGAAGCGGATGTATAACGCGGAAGGGTTAGATGCAGTACGCGGATGAAGCAGATAGTGCATCACGGACGGCCTTATAGGAAACAAAGGCGATGCCACGCAGCTATATATATGCGATAAGGTCACTGCCGAATGTGTGTCCGTACTCCTTGTCTCTACACAGATCGGCGGCAGGATGAATTGAGTCAGCTCCATGGATATAAAAGGAATGGCAGCATGCGACGCCAGTCAGTCATACCAGATGGGCAAGACATGCCTTGCCACATACATCTTGCCAGAACACCATGGTTCGTCGTCAGGCAAAAAGTAAGCCCGTGACCTACTTGTTCCACGCCCTGGCAAAGGTGAGAAGACAGAACCACAGCATCCCACCCTTGAGAAACTCTGAAGCTGCTGCTACTGCTCCTGCTTGTTGTGTGGTGTGTGGACCACCATAGGCCTCTCAGAAGGCCCTGCCTGCTCAAGGGCCCTGCTGCCTCAAGTCCCTTGTGCTGCTCAAGGCCCTCGAAGGCCCTGACACAATTCTCCAGAAGCGCCTGATGCCTACAGCCCCTGAAGGCCCTGCTGAAAGCCCGCTGCCAAGGGAGGAAAGAGGGGAGGAAGACGGCACTGGGAAGGAGAAGGCGAGAAGTAACAGTACCCAACCGTTCTCCTGGAGCTGAGGATGGAGGTGCTGCGAATGGTCCTGACAGGAGAATGAGTACCTCTGGAGACAAGGGCAAGACGTATGGAAACCCCAGGCGCAGGCCTTGGAGAAAGCTGTTATTTGATAGCCGACAGCAGGTAGCCAGCAGTTGAGAGAGCAGGTAGAGATCGCATCGGGTACTAGGTGAACGTCTGTACTCTATGCCTTCATGGTGGACAGAGCACATGCACACCTAGCGGCAGCTATGCAAAGCGCTGCACTCCAAGAAATCCTGGCAAGGCCACTTGTAAAGAGCCTTACATGACCTGAGCTATGCCTAGAGATAGTACCTGGTCATGGCCATCAGTGCAGGTTATCCTGGAGGGTGAGATCTGCCACGTGGAGCGAGCAGCCCCTCAAGTGAGATCCTCATTCCCCTGCTCAGACGCCACACAGACAGCCAAAGTCCTCTTCCAGCCAGGCGCCATGATACCCTGTCCACGGCAGGATGTCTTCAGGAGGCTCCCACACCTAAGAGAACCCCAACAGCTGCACTTCCCCATGCCAATGCGACTGACTGAGAAGGTATCCCAGTTACCGGGGAGGATGATCATGCCTGCTGTCTCCCCCTTTTTATGAAAAATCATTGTTATCACTAGGTGTTCCCTTCTACAATAACTCGTAGACATACCTGCAGACATCCTAACTAATGCGACGGATACATCCCCAGTTAACAAACATCTGTGTCCGTTTTCTACTACTTTTATGATATGAGATCGCAATATATGCTCTTGCATCCTTTCCTATCCTGTGCAAGCCTAGCGCTTGTGTAGGCACTATCTCCATGTACCTTTATAGTTTCCTTCCTTTTCCCATTTTCAGCTGCGCGCAGATGTGAACGGTTGAGTTGATGGCCGAGCCAAGGGATGCCAGAGAGGATGAGAAGACATTTAACGAGTGAGATGATAACGGACATCAGAATGTTGTTGCTCTTCGTAATGTCGCAGCATGCGAACATCAGTACACGGCAGAAAAGCTTATCTGTTCACAAAGTTTTGTGGCAGCTCAAACTTCTTGCGTGGATGAAAATCTCAGTGGAGAAGTACTGGCCTCGATGGATCATAAAGCAATATAGAACACGTACGCCGAGTGCAGTATTAGTTTCTACCAACAACTCCCCAGGATAGCAACAAGTCCATTTTCCAATGGATTGGCAAGCTTTTTTATTTAAGCGTTTCACATCCTCTTATGAGACATCCGGTACTTGTGCAGTGTGGCACTCCGGCGTTTACATCCTCCTGGTCGTCCCTGCTTTGCTTTCTTCTGTCCTCTTTTATCCTCATTGGTGACAGCCAAGAAAGCACACCTGTGCTTCTCCGATAAGACTGTGTTCAGCTATTGTCTTCTCAATAGCTGTGTCATCCTTGATGGCTGACCACCCAGCAATCAACCAGTCATTGTTTTGCTGGCATTTGCTCTTATGCCGCTCAGAAACCAGGAAACCAACACGTGAGAAAATGGATGAGAAAGGGCGATTTGTCAATCTCCATCAATCCTTTCTGTTTCTTCGTGGTGCAAATTTTTCATGTGTTCCATCTGGCTTAAGGAGTTTTCCTACCATTCCCTCGAAACATCTGGAATCCTGATCACAATTCCCAGCCCTGGAGAGATCATCCTGCATTTGCAATGACCAGGAATCTGCTCACCATGTTTTTATGTTGTCCTTGGCCTCATACGTGCTTTCACGTAGACTGCATCTGCGCTTCAAACTGTAGCTTCTCTGGCCAGAGATACCTAGCCGCTTGGCACGGACATTTCAACAGAGCCTGATTCTCTGAGCCAATGCTGCATATTTCAGGGACCCATACGCTGGTCTTCTCGTACCATGCCCCTCTCGGCATCTCCTCCATGGCCCACCTACCTGCAGCCCCCAAAGAGAAAGCTCCATGTCGCTGATTGTATCAGGGTCATTCCTACATCTAGACCTTTCCAGCTGCTGGCACCTGTAAGCGTTGAGCATCTCTTCCTTCCCAAATGCTTACCATGTATCGCAATCCTGAAGCCAGGATCTGAAACAAAATGAACTAATCTGATGGATAAAGAGTAGGGGAAATGACTGTGCAGTATTGTTTCTAGGCTTGTAACATTTATTTTTTTTCATTTTAGTTATTGGGCCTTTTGTATTTTCCTTGCATTCCAATCAGTTGAAAAATTAGACTTATTTAAAACGAAGGAAATTAAACATTGAAGAATGTCAAAGACTAATGAAATTTCAATTCCAACATCATCATCAAAACAATAAAATAAACCACATTAATATATTAAAATTATCTTGCAGCCAGCGCGATAGACACAGCTGAAGCCCATGTCACACTCCGAACCAACGATGCAAAGACGCATGTAAAGAACACAAAAATATAAGCTGGCCATCCGTTCGACAAGCCGCTAGTCTATAGTGTACTCACTGCCGCTCCATTTTGCATTCCTCTCTATCTGTCCAGCATCCCATTATTGACGTTCTATGCACTCCAAAACTTTGCGTGGGAAAATGTATCCAGTTTCATCCATTCGGCAATCCGCTACGCATCCATTAGGCATCCGCTATATCCCGCTATTGCAATGCCGCTGCACACTCCGGCAACTCGCATATCGCTCGATGCAGGGCAGGAGTGGAACGGACGCGGAATCGGATGCAGAACGAAATGCAGACTGGATGCAGCACGGTAAACAATGCATTTTTTAAAATGGAAACAACTTTCGCAGAGAGGGACCTAGTCTCCGATATAAAGGATGTCGTAGAGGTGCCTAGAGGATACCCTAGAGGATGGCAAAGGGGCTATACTCTTATAAAAGTTTTAGGGAGTGCAGTCAAGAACATGCTAGTCTGGAGATCTCAACTTTCACAGAACAGCAGCCCAGACGTGCAGACCTCCTGCAGCCTTCATCTACCTTCTCTTCCACAGCATCCATCATGTCCACCGTGGATCGTAACACAGTCCTTTTGGCAGCCGCCATCATTCTGCAGACAGGCAAGCCACTACAGGCTCTGTGAACTCTACTACGGGCGGCCAAGAAGCATATGGTTCCGAAAATGGATTGGGGAGAAGAGCAGAGTAGCGGACTGTACAAACAAGCTGATGGTGAGCTCAGAAACGAAGACAATCGGGCATTCCAGAACTTCATGAGGATGCCTCCAGCCATGTTTGAAGAATTGTGGCAGCGCGACCCCCAGGTTGACAGGCAAAACACCAACCTCCGGCCCAGCCTGGAACCTGGCTCAACAGCGTGGCACTCCAGTCCTGCCGCACTGCCTAAGACCGACTTACAAAAGCATGCATACAGTTGGAGGGTTGCCCACACAACACCATCAGCATTGTGGTCAGCAGAAGTGGTGAGGCCATTCATCGAAGAATACAAGGAGGAGCTCCTCCAGTCGCCCCTACCACTGAAGAAGGCTGGAAGAAAGTTTCATGAGCAGTGGTATCAGAGGTGGAACTTCCCACACAGACCGTTGGAGGCATCGATGGAAGCACGGTGCAATGCAAAAGCTCGCCAAGTTCGAGGGTCCACTTTTCAATTACAAAGGCTTCTTTAGCATCATCCCCTTAGGCCATGGTCGATGCTGACTACAAGTTCACGTAATCGATCGCTTCAGGCTACGGTTCATCTTCAGATCCCAGGTATAGCAATGCCAGTCTTCGAGGGGCCTGGAAGGCAATCTCATCGCGGGCTTCCCAGATCCAGACCCCCCTGCTCAATGCAAGAGCAAGATCGTGCCCTATTCGATCATGGGGGATACGCCTTCTCCCTCACAACCTAACTCATAAAAGCCCTACACCTCCCAGACTTCTCACTCGTGAAGCCAGGATTTCACTAAGGCGTCCCTAGGGCAGCAGGTGTGAGAATGTCTTTGGCATCCTGGCCACAACAGGTTCCAGGTACTTCTACACCATGCCAGGCATTGCCCAGAGACCGTGAGGAGGATGCATGGAAGCTTGCGCACATCCTGGCACAATCTCAGCGCACCCGCTACCTTTTCAGTCTTGCAGAACAGGCTTGTGACCGTAAACAGACAATGGGGAACACTGGAGCCTGGTGAAATGGAGGCAAGGGCAAAACCTATCGACACTCAGGATGTGTAGGGCCCAACGAGAGCCTCACGGGAGGGAAGAAAGCAGCGCAACCTCCTGAAACTCTCGTGCAACTCCCCCAGCTGGATCAGTGGAGTGGTAAAGAAACAGGATGGTAGATGCTAATGGATGCTTCCTTCCCAAGCCTGTCTCATCACACAGATGAGATTGGGCCCATGTATGTTGGGTGGCCCTACAATGAACAGGGCCATTTAATAAAGAGCTTGTGTTTAGTTGAAATTTGTGGATCAATGATTAAATTGTTATCTGATAAATAAAGGGCCAAAAGGTGGCTGGCACCTGGGAGGGTGAACCACACGTCCACTATGCTTGCACTGGAGGTTTATTCTATCCCACAGCTATTACCCATACGCCGAGAAGTAAATCCCTGCCCATCCACTGCCTATCTTAAAACCCATCACAATCATGCAAAGGCTTAAGCCAATGTCTAACAATTCCACAAGACTTTATTAAAAAAAGAAAATGACGCAAGTCTGTGAATCAAAGATAACCTTTATTGACAACAGCTGAAGGAAAAAGAAACCCAAGTCAAGTGTCCAATAAAGTTCCCCCATAGTTGTCCGATACCCGGTCTCTGGCATTCTTATCGGTCACGGAGGTGTGCCCAGGTGCTCAGGGTGAGGGTCCAGGTGCGTGGTGTTGGGTGGTGCTGGAGTGCCTGGCCCCGAGAGGACAACAGCGGACGGTGTATTGAGGAAGGTCAGACAGCTGGCCTGCAGACCCGTAATGATGAAGGTCCTTCCTCCATGCATGTGGTGCTCAGCCCCAGTACTCGATGACAGATGTACTGAGCGCGGGCTTGGCTTTTGGGGTGGAGGGAAGGGGAGCAGTGGTAGTGGGGGCCCCCTTTTGGGGGTTTTTCCTGCCCTCTGCAGCTGAGGCGAGGACCTGTCATGGTGGCATCATTGGCGGGTGGCTATCCGCTGGTCCCGTCGGTGGCATCACTTTTTGTCGTGGCTGGCATCGGTGCATCATGGGAACGTGGCACGGTGTCACCCGATGACTCTTGCCTTGGACGGGAAGGGCTGCTGCTGTGCTGCTGAACCTCCTGGTAAGCCGTAACCCTGGTAGTGAGGCCTGTGGGGAAGGCCTTGGAATGGGAGGGACCATCAACCTGGGTGGAGTAAGCAGACCTGGGACTGGGTGGGAGCAGGGTTTCCCTCTGGGTCTGGAAGGCGTTTGTTGAAGCAGCTCAGTGGATCCAGTCCTTCACCAGCTGTAACTGTGGATCCGCCATTTCTTGAGGGTTCTGGTGAACCATAGGTGAGAAGGGCTTGCAGTTGGAGGAGGAGGAGTCCGGTGTGGAACCAGTGAGAGAGGATGATCTATGCTGGCTGTGGATGGGTCCCTGATCTCCAGCAGGACAGTGTGGTCTGCCCCTCCTGCCTGTCCGGCTCTCTGTCTTTCCGCCGGAGCGCGGAGCTGGGGTTGGTGGATGCATCTAGGGACTGTGGTGGCATGTGATGTCTCCTTTCTCCCACCGCACCAGGGAGTCCCTCACCGCACTCCCGCACGCTTCACCAACACTTTCCGCGGGTTCTCTGCTTTGGCACGGCCCAAGAACCTGCCTGGAGACAGGGACTGACCTCGCCAGAAGAGGACTGGCGCTCAGCAGGTGCCGGAGAGAGAGGGTAGTGAGAGGGGCTGGTGGTGCCTCAGCTGGTCAGCACCTCACCTCCAGGAAGCTTTGCACCTGGCATCGACGTAGGTCTCTCTGTCTGTCAGCTTCACAGGTGCCTGGTCAGATTTCTCTTCAGATCGCAAGCTTCCCATACCCAGGGTGTGCATGTGTTCCACCAGCGAAGAGCACCTCCGAAGTGTAACCCAATACTCTCCGCCGTCTCTCTCCAAGCAGCCTGCTTCCTTTTGGTGCCCTGTACAGCCGGTGTCCCTTCTGCCAAGATAGTTCGTTCTCTCGTCACCACTCCCACGCACCTGCATCCTCATGCACCTCCTCAATATAGTATTGCTCCTCTCCCGTTGGTCCGCATACGCTCTTCCTCCCTTGGCAGGACAGATGGGCCCTCATCAGAGGGGCCCAGGTAGTAGGCTGCTCCTCCACCACCACCAGCAGCAGCAGAAGCACAGCAGGATCAATAACATCATCATAGCAGCAGCAGCAGGGTCATCATCATCATCATCAGCATAGCAGCAGCGCGCAAGCAGATTAGCAGTCAGCCAAGGAACCAGGACCAGCCCAGCAGTAGAGTAACAGCAGCAGGGCCAGCAAGTCCAGGAACACTAGCACGACACAGGAAACACAAGGATGGACGAGCAGGGCACGAGCAAGGTCCAGGATGAGCAGGACCAGGAGCACGCTTCCGAACAGAGTAAGCACAAAGCAAGAAGACCACGGCCGGAGCAGCCTTCAGCCTGAAGCCCGCAAGCAGAAGCAGACTCAGGGGCGGGGGTGGGAGATTGCCCCGTCGCCTCTTGCCCAGGGATGGCCCGCAGGCTGCTGAGGCTTTTCGCTTCTCCCCATAGGTTGTGGGGGTTTCCTGGCTGCAGGGAGGCTGGACAGACACCAAGGCCTGGCAGGAAAGGCTGGCAGGAAGCCAGGGCAGAAGGCTGCAGGAAGAGCCTGGCAGGTAGGCTGGCAGGTAGGCTGACAGCGAAGCCTGGCAAGGAAGCCTGGGGGTAGGCTGGCAGGCAAGCCTGGCAGGAGCCTGGCAGGAATGGCAGGCAGGCAGGGCAGGCAGCCAAGCTGGCTGGATAGGCAGGCTGGCAGCAAGCTGCAGGCCAGGCAATGCAGGCAGGGCAGGCAAGGAACTCGAAGTGTCCAGCAGCAGGTTCTTTCCTCGGAATGCTGCCCAGTGCGAGCTGCTTCCCCTTTATTTCCGGAGGGGCTTATGCAATGCATCCCCCGCATGCACAACTTAATGCTCGGCATTCCGCTGTGCATCTGCTAGCTTCCACTGTGCATCCGCTTTCATCCCGCTGCTGCCATCCACTGTGGCATCCGCCCTTCAATGCCGCCTGTTCATTACCGGCTTTGTGGCCTGCATCCGCTCAAATCCGTTCGGGCGTCCGTTCTGGGCATCCACTGTATCCGTTCCGCTTCCACTTTGGCGAGCCCCCCAGAAGCCCTGCGGATGAGCATCGCACTCTCTTACCGCTTCCATCCGCTGGGCTTCCGTTCCGCATCCGCTTTGCATCGCCCGCATCCCTCCCCGCGTCATGTTATCTCTCCGGTTATGCAAATTTTTGCCCTTTTGAGAGCCGATAAAACGGATGGAACATTTTGCTCATCCGCTGTGCCTTTTGCATTCCGTTTGGCCAGTTGTTGACATGCGGCTTAAGAAATCAGATGTTTTATAAGTAAAGATATAGCTGAATAAAGGGATGGAGTTCTTGTGCCTTGAGTCTTCTGAATATGGAAAACTCTAAATCTCTGTGAATGATTACTTTCTCTCTATTTGACTTTTCTCTTGAAAACCAATAATGAGTAGTGGAGCTGGGGATCAAGATCAGCAGATGATTCCACTTCCGACACTCTGGAGTCTAGATCAGTTATGTTCTAAGCTTAGGTGAAATTAAGGGTCTCAGAATTCCATGACTCTGTTGTATTTTCTGTTTTCTATTTCTTCTGGTCAAAGTTAATTTTTCCTCATTTTAAAATATTTTTTGAACATTTTTCATTTTCCTTCTACCCTTCTTCGATTCTGATGGATGCATTTAATCAGAGCTGCATCTAAAAGAGAGAAGATTTTCCCCTTGACCTCCCTCAGTCTGACTTAGACAAAAGGCCTACCTCTCTCTCCCTCCAGTGGTTGCCCTCTTTTCCTGGCCTGCTAATGTCGTCCTGGCAACCCCGCTTAAGCCATCAAACAGGAGGAAGAGACAATGGCTTGCCTGGGAACAGCCCACCAATCAAACCACAGCGAGAAGAGGCTGAATAAACAAAGGACCGGGGAAAAGGGGGGGGTAAATATCAAATAGGATAAATTAAAAAGTTTTTTTGGGTGAAATGAGAAACCAACAAACCACCAGAAATAAAAGAGGGGAGGCTTAAGACTTAGAAGGTCTCCCCCACATAAGAATGGCTGCAGTGAAGAGTTTCAACCAAATATGGAGCCTTTGGGGAAAGTGGAGCAATGGCTTGCCAAGGCGAATTCTGGCTGAAGGGTCTGGAGGGACCATGGAGGAGCATCTTTCTTAAGAGTCCTAAAAGAGTGACCTCCAGGGAGTTGCCGATTGCATGTTTTTAACCCATTCCTATGAAATGGGTAAAGTGTTCACCTCAAGTTTGGCTGATAGTATTAAAGAACATTTTCCCAAGAGTTGACTCAGAAAGATGCAGGTGCTTTTTCTTAAAAAACAAAAGATGATGTGAGAATCGTGTACTTTGGATGTCATGGTATTTTTACAACAACTTAACGAGAAAAAAGCTACCCGAGTGGTTCTTCTCCTTAGACTGCAGAGAAAAGCCTTTCATAATTTGCAATTGAGCCTTATTTTGCTTGATAGTTCTGGAAAGACGTCGGAGTCTTGCTGAGAATTTTATTCAAGGGATTTAACTGTGCAGCGCTCCTATTATAGACTTAATGGTGATCTACACGAAATGATGTGATAGATCAAGTCTAAGCTTGACCTTGTCCTCGCTATTGCTTTTGGAAATTTTGCTCCTGTGTTGAGTTGACTTGTCATGGGCCCAAGAGGTTCCTTTAGGTTACTTGCCTAGCAACAAAACAAAGGATTCTGATCACTGGCAGTTGTTGCCCAGCAACATTCCCAAAAGTGACAGTTTGATAGAAGAGAAAGTTGTGTTTCCCGTCTTACTCTTGCGTGGGAAATAACATTCAGTCTCAGTGTATAGATCCCTGTGTAGTGAATTTCACTCTTGAGTCTTAGGTCCATGTGCGTAACAGCGAGGAGTGTGGCAACCCTGCTTTCGAGCCTGGAAGCTCTTTTGTACAACCTGCTCTTTGGAAAAACAGCGAGACACACCCTTGTAGCCAGAATGAAGTTTGCCAGGCGCTGAATGGATTAGTTTCAGGAGAAGGTTGGCAGATGAGATTCTCACGAAGTTAACCCCAACCAAATGTTTGAGCAAAGTCCAAGAATTCTACACTGTGCTTGTATATAGATGGGTGTGATGACCCGGGATGTGGCACAAAAAGCAACATAGTCACAAAAATAAAGTAAAGTCCCTTTAATACCTCCAACTTGGCCTCAATGTCCAGTTATCATTGGTTGGAGAAAAAACTCTCCCAAGAACAGTCTTTAAATGGAGGAAATTCAGACCATGTACATATAAACAGATAAGCTTTTCTCTGAGTCAATGGTTCAGTGCTCCAGTGTTCAGTGGTCAGGGCTTCATCTTTCATCAGACCAGTCTTTATAATGATTTCATGCAGGGGTAGGATCCTACCGGCATAACAACTGGTTCAGAGAGCATGTGAATGCATGCCAAACAAACACTGCACATGTGTGTGCGCAACTGGCTCTGGTGAGTATTTATCTTCTCCAGCTGAAAAGTGGCACTCAGCTGAGGAGGTAAAAGCATAGGAAAAAGGACAGCCTTGAGCCTGGGTGGGCAAAGGGGCCAAACAGATGACCAGATAGTCATTGCAGTGAATCAGTTCGGTGTCAGCTGCTCTTCGGACCTACAAAATCTATAGAACTGGGCCAAACCTACAGTATCCCACCCCTGATTTCATGTGAACTAAAAGCCTTGAATCTCCTTTTTAGGAGCAGAAGGCCTTTTGCACTATCCAGTGGTGGGATGCTGCCAGCTTAACAACCAGTTCATTGAGTGCACACACCAAAGGCAATTGTGCGCAATGCTGAAAATGGAGCATTTAAAAGCTCAGCTTCTTATTTTCCAAGTCAGCAATGGTAAGTAAAACAGTGGGGAGGAGGAAAATCAGCTGTGCTGTGCAATTGAGATGAGCTACAAAGCAGGAAAAAGAGGGCAGGGGCAGGCGGGTGGGTGGGCCAGCTGATTGTCTGAATTACTGGTTTGCATGAACTGGTCCAAACTGGCAGCATCCCACCACTCGCACTATCCTAGCATCCCACCATTGGCACTATGAAAGAGTGGAATGGAGAATGCTAGCAGGTCTGGGTTGCTGAAAAACTGCTTGCCCTGTCCTTTAATGGGACACTGGACCCAACCAGGACAATGTGATCAGTGCTGACATTCCATATTTTTCTGGTTTTATGAGACTGTGCTTCACACATGCACGTAGCACTTTAAAATCGCCCTCTGTGTCAGCGCTATTGAGATGAGCTGTGTTTTTTTTAGCTCATCTGAGGCACAGCTATCTGCTCTGCAACTGAGCTAAAAAACAAGGAAATATAAGACAGAAAAGGACAGGGGTGGGTGGGAGGGGCCAGCCAGAGGTACTATTTGCCGATTCTCCAAACTACTCAAAATTTCTGCTATCGGTACTCCAGAACCAGTTTGATCCAGCTGAATACCACCTCTGAATGTGAATTCTTATTCCAAAGGTAATTTGGGCAGCAGAAGCTCCATCCAGTGCTGATTCGATTTCATCAGTTTTAGTCCAAACCTGAACTCAGGCACTGATCAACAAAGTTGCCTTCTCCTTTGAAATTTGTGAACAAGGAACAGATGACCATCCCAAGCGCCTGAGGGCCTCTCTTAACATTTTCATGCGGCTTCTTGATTTCAACACAAAGCCATGGTGCATGGGCTTATCCAAATAAGATTGGAACCCTTTGGGAAATACAGAAAAGATACCAATATTTCTCCCACCCTGTTAAGTGACTTTAGCCATGACATGTGCTTTTGATTGATAATCAGTCTCTCTCTTTCAAAGTTCAACAGTTTATTTTAGATGGAACCCTCCTTTGTGAAAAACACCCAGCTTGTGATTTCCAGATCAACTTTTAAATCTCCATTTTGATCCCAGTACAGTTTGTATTCAGAAAAATTGCAGTACACATTCTTCTCCAGAAAGGGATGGAANCATGGCACAGCACAGGTGAACAAATACATCAGGGAAAGATTCAATACTGTATAGATCCTTATGGTATATCTGGACACCTGCATAACTGGATAGAAAGATTCCTGTCAAACAGACAATAAATGGTCAAAATTGGGAGCGTCCTATCAAATTCTCTACCTGTCAACAGTGGTGTCCCCCAAGGCAGTGTTCTAGGACCAACTGTCTTCATACTCTACATAAATGACCTCTGTGATCATATCAAGAGCAACTGTGTTCTCTTCGCCTGTGATGTAAAGCTATTCAACACTGCTGACATTACTGCTGTCCTTCAAAAAAGACCTCGACTATGTATCAGAATGGTCAAACAAATGGAACTTCAAATCTCAACAAATAAATGCTCTGTCTTAAATATTGGCAAAAAAAATCAGAAAATAAAATACAAGCTGAATAGTTACAACTTTGTTGATGATCCAAACTCTATCAAGGACCTTGAAATTCTCATCTCAAATGAACTAAGCTCTAGAGCCCACTGTAACTACATAGCCTAAACTGCAAGAAGAATCACAACCTATAACTAGAGGGAGGGAGAGAGAGAAAGGAAAGGAAAAAAGAGAAGAAATAGCTGCCCGAGAAGAGATAGGAGTGAAAACCAGGAGTCAATCAACATCTAGAATTAATGAGGGATAAAAGCTAGACTAACGGTAAATGGAAAGAGGATTGAAATTAATATCTATGAACATTAATAGTCCAAATGACCCATCTAAGAGGAAGAAAATACTTTTTTTAAAATTAGAGAAACAGATACCTGATATAATTTGTCCCATAGAGGTTCATATAAAAATGCATGAGATACTTACAAAATAAAAATTGCGGAAAATGTATACAACATTAGCAGAAGAAAAAAAAGAGGAGTTGTACTATATATTGAAGAGGATAGAAGAAATGATTGAATGTGGACTGGAGTAGAAAACCAGAACTGTTCCTCCTGGGGATGATTAAAGGGGACTATTCTCCCAAAGTGAGATACACTGATCATGCACTTACTAAAAGGGGCCCAATTTTTCTGGCACAATGTTGGAAAAGGCCCAACGTTCACCAATATACATTATTATTCAAAAAAGTATGAATGTTCGAAATGGAGAGGCTCACGCTCAAATTAACTGTGAAGCATGATTCAGAGTGCTACCTGATCTGGGATAAATGGTAAAATTGGTAAGAACACAAGAAAAAGAATGTACAGAATAAATAACCCGGAAACATATTATATATAGTTGTATAGACTGAATATATAAAATTATGTTTTCAAGCTTCTCCTCTAATACATAAAAATTAGAAGGTTCTAATGATTAAATAATACAGTTATAATCCAATAGCAATAGTAGAGTAACATGTGTTTCTTATTTATTAATATGTTATCTATAAGAAACAAGGAATACTTGCCAGTTATTGTTCATTATGAACTATCAAACCTATTATCAACCTATTATCATAGGTTTATATTCTTTTTAATCTATGCTACAAGTAAAGTTCATTTTTAAAACTCAAAAAAAACAAGAGTTGGTAAACTAATCCTACATCGCTTTTTCTCTGGTAATATCCACATACTAACTATGGCATTCAAAACTTTTGCTAGACCAATACTTGAATACAACTAATCAGTCTGGAACCCCATTACGTATCTGATATTAACACAGTTGAGAAAGTCCAGAAACATTTCACAAGAAAAATTATCCACTCCTCTGCTCATTGCAGAATACCTTATGGCACCAGACTTGAAATTTTAGACCTAGAAAATCTAGAACTACACCGCCTTCGGTCCGATCTAAGTGTGGAATATAAAATCATATATTGCAATGACTTACCTGTCAATGAATACTTCAGCTTCAACAATAACAATACAAGAGCACACAATCGCACCTTAAACTCAAGGTAAATCGCACCAAACTTGATTTCAGGAAATATGACTTCAGCAACAGAGTGGTCAATGTCTGGAATACTCTAGCTGACTCCGTGGTTTCTTCCCAATACTCCAAAAACTTTAACCTTAGACTGTTTGCTATTGACCTCCCCCCTTTCCTAAGAGGTCTGTACGGGGTGTGCATAAGGGCACCAACGTGCCTATTGTACCTGTCCTATTGTTTCTTTTTATTTTTCTTATATGTATCCATTTCATGTGTTCATAACTATGTTTATGCTTCCACCTATTATGTTGTAAACAATTGACAAATCAAACAAATACATAAATAAAAAGGCAACAGCCACTCTTTTGAAGACAACAAAGTCCAAATTTTGCACAGAAAGGACCACTGGTTTGAAAGAGGGGTCAAAGAGGCCATCCATGTCAAAATTGAACAGCTCTCTCTCAACAGAAAAGGAGGGTTACAACATCATCTATCTCCAATCTACAACACAGTCTTTTAAACAGTTCCAAGAAGGCTCCACACTCATTTGCATTACTCAGGAAACTCTCATGATATCGACAAACCTCCAGGTGGCCTCAATGATTCTTTAAAAGAATGCAAATGACCACCTGTCCACAAGGAATATAAATCCTTCTATTCCCCACCATCCAGTCAGAGCTGAAGAAGCTTCTTTGATGAGAAGTGAAACCTTTTCAAAGAAAACCAGAAAGTCCAGTTGTCTCTTGAAAAAAGCACCTTTGGGACTTTCTCTGATTATACAGTTTTTCAGACTTTTNTGATTATTCGGAACCTAGTAAAATGAGGACTGGATGGCATGATAATTAGGTGGATAAATCATCAAACTGTCTTAAAATTCTATTCATTCCAAAAATACAAAGCATCCAAATAGACATTTATGATTTCCTGATAGAGAAAGTGGATAAATTAAATCTAATAGAAAATTATCAGATTCCTGACAAGTAGAATTGTATTTCTACTTGTATTCTACAAATAGAATTGTATTTCTGTATACCATTATATTTCATCTAACAACAAAGTTGTAGATAGCAGCTACAAATGTAGACCTTTCATGACAATTTCAACTGTACTTTTCTCATATTATAATGTGTACTTGACACTGATGATAAGAAATTAGTGGTAGTTTACTTTCATTGTCATTGCACCTCGTACTACAAAATCAAACACCACCTTCATATAGTACTACTAATACTACTAGTAGTAGTGGTAGTAGTAGTAATATTTTAAAGTGATTAGATAATAATCATATAATTAATTTCATAAAATTGTCATTAATGCTTTAGATGAAAGGAAATTGAATGCCAACCAATTGATAGCTGAGATGAAGTTGGACATCTAAAGAATATTTTAAACAAGGTGTAAAATTCAAAACAGATCTTGATATTTTTCTTTTAAATCAAAATACTGCAGGCTGAAATAAATCTCTGAATGTAAATCTCTGAACGGAATTTAAAAGACAGAGAAGTGCAAAGAAAAAGAAATATTGCATTGAAAGCAAGAAGGATGAGGGATATCAAACTTGATAAGAATATTTGTGAAAATGATATGGAAATAGTATTTGATTGAAAACCAAGTGTGACTTAGCATTGTGATGATCAGGGAAAGAAAGCAAATGCACCTGCAAGAATCTGAATAAATGATATTCTTTGTTTGGAGACCCCAAGGCAAGTAAAATCTATGTCCATGTGAGCAGAAAAGTAGAAGTTTGGGAATACATTTTCCAACTATTATAATCTCGGAGTTGGAGAAGGGAGCAAAGAGTACTTTTTCAATAACAGATGTCACATACAAGGTTAAATTCTGTTTCCTGCTTTTCCAGAAGGTGGAACAACATGAGATAAACTCAGTCAGGAGATTGTGGCTGAATGAGAGAAGCAGTTTCAGAGTTGAGCCAGTGAACAGCTATTTTAAATCTCCCCTTCATAGATTTTTTTAAAATAGATCAAACAGCTATTAGTCAGAGAAGCTTTAACCACACATACAGGAATTCATTTAAAAATTCATACTTTAAAAAAAATAACCAATAATATCAAACTATATATGTCATAGTTCCTGCTGTTTGGGATATTATGCCCTAAGCAATTGAATTGGCCAAACCTGTTAGCCACTTGTACCACAAGAAGGTCGACATGTTTCCCTTTCTTCTATAATAGAATAGAATAGAAGAACAGAGTTGGAAGGGACCTTGGAGATCTTCTAGTCCAACCCCCTACTTAGGTAGGAAACCTTACACTTCAGACAAATGGTTATGCAACATCTTTTTAGAAACTTCCTGTGTTGGAGCATTCACAACTTCTGGAGGCAAGTTGTTCCACTGATTAATTGTTCTAACTGTCAGGAAA